>JARYHS010013630.1:160763570-161073701 GCA_031002005.1 Vandiemenella viatica | reverse complement strand
AGAATCTGACTTTACTATTTAATCAAACACTTGAACATCTTTATTTATAAAATATGACAAAGATTAACTTTCTTTTTAAAACTTGAAAGGACATAAAGTTTCTCAGCAAAGCAAGGATGACTGTATCAGGGCTTTCACTAGGACAAAAACGGCGATGCAAAAGTTTCTCTTTCCTGTTGTTATTACCGTGTTAGACGAATCTAGTTGTCCGGTCGGTGGGCTGACTGCCACTCGACAGCTGATGACTCCCGTGTGGGTGAGGCTGGGTGGCCGAACTTTCCCTCAATGTAGGCTAGAACCAAGTGTCCTCCCTCTGGTCCGTGCTCCACCCCTTTTCTTCGTATTAGGAGGGAAGATCTCATCGCCGGTTGGCCCAGACATGCAACATACCGCTCTCAGTTAATAACAATATTAAAAATTGCGCCGATTGGCTGTACTCTTTGGCTCCACCTCACCCTTCATTCTTGGATACAGATTTCCTTTTTATTTTTTTTTTACTGAAGACTATCAAGGCATCTGGCCCCGTTCTTGGCTGTGGTCTCTCTCACCCGTCTGTTCTGCAATCCGTCACTCCTAATGGGCGCTTATGCGCTTATGCTCTCAGGGCTGACACGGCACAGACCTGCACGGCCGTGCCTTCCGCAATACCCACACCCCCCCCCCCCAAAAAAAAACATAGGCGCACACACATGTCTTTCACTCTCTGTTCTTTAATGGTACATTGCAGACGTGAAGAAAGCACTTCTCATCGACAGTCAGTAATTCCACTGTTAGATCGCAAAAACAAGGGTACGCGTGCCGATTCTGAGCTTGTGAGTCAAATAGAGACCGAACAAAAATATTGGCGGATACTTTTAGAAAGAATTACCGCATTTATAATTTTTTTAGCAGTACAAGGTCTTGCATTTCGGGGTAGTGGTGAAATCATTGGTTCGTCCCACAATGGAAATTATTTAGGTTTATTAGAATTAATAGCTAAATTTGACACATTTATGGCTGAATATTTACATATTTATGCAAAAAAAGGAAAGGGACATGCATCATACTTGTCAAAAACAACATGTGAGGAATTTAACCATCTAATTGCATCAAGCATACGAGATCACATTGTTTGCGAAATTAAGAGGTGCAAATACTATTCTGTTTCATTGGATTCTACTCCAGATATATCGTATGTGGACCAACTGACTCTGATCGTGCGCTATGTCCTACCATCTGGACCAGTGGAAAGGTTTGTAAGATTCTTGGATATGGAAGGCCATACTGCTGAACAGATCACTCAAAGTTTACTAGGTTTTTCAAATGACAATGATATTAACATAAACTGTTGTCGAGGGCAAAGTTATGAGTGACAATGCCAGCAACATGAGTGGGAAATACAGCCGCTTACAAGCACGAATTAAGGAGATAAATAAGTACGCGGAATATATATACCTGCTTCGCACACTCATTAAATCTGGTTGTCAAGTGCGATGCAAATTGCTGTACAGAACGATCCATTTTCTTCGACTTCGTTGAAAGCCTTTATTCATTTTTTTTCCGCTTCAACTTATCGGTGGGGTCTTTTCACGAAACCACTGTAAGATAGCAGTTCAATAATTCCAGTTTTGAAAAGATTATCAGACACTATGTGGTCTGCCCGAGCTGATGCGACGAAGGCGCTTTTATGTGGTTTCACACTATCAAAGAAATTGTGGATAACATATCTAACAAAGAGGATAAAAAGTAGAGTGTCGTAATCAAGCTTACGGACTAGTTTCTATAATGGACAAGTTAGAAACGGGAATAAAGACTATTGTGTGGAACGAAATTCTATAGCGCTTGCAAGCGACTAACGCTTCTCTGCAGTTGTCTCATCAAGACTTTATAAATCATTATACGAGTACGTACTAGCAATGCGCTCCATATTCTTAGATACAGAAGCAAAAGCCAAAGCCCTAACTGACTGTGAAGAATATCAGCAATTGACTGCAAAAAACCTCAAGCGAAACACAAAGTGGGACCATTTCAGCAGCTCTACTACACTCGATGAAGTTGTAGAAAGTCAAACACCTAGACAACATTTTGAGATTCAGGTGTTTATCGTCATAATTGATACTGTGTTATCTGCATTAGCTACACGTATGGAAACTCACCATCAAGTGACCAGTGTATTTCGAATGCTTAGGAGTTTAAAGTCTTTACCAGCAGAAGAAATCTTGAAAAGATCTCCAACCATCGTCAGGCGTACCCAGATGATGTAGAAGACAGTATAGGCAACGAGCTGGTACATTTCGCTGAACTGCTGAAAACAGATGTTGAAAGCAAGAAGCACGAGGCTTTAGAACATCAGTATTATATATTCCTAATGGGAAATTCCTTAGAATCATATTTTCCAAATGTAGAAATCGTGTTACGCATTTACTTGAGTTTGATGGTCACTAACTGCAGCGGAGAACGTTCTTTTTCAACACTGAAGCGCATTAAAAATGAACTACGGAACACTTAGGCCCGTTTACACGTACGCGCCAAACTGTTGGTATGGAACGGTGCTCCGGACTGCCGCACCGGAGCGTGTGGTTGGAGTGTCGTTCCTGGAGCGTGCGACGAAAAATGGTCAACACTCCAGTCGCGCGTGCCAGGACTGCGGGTTGGAGCGTACGCGCCAAAAATGACCGTTAACGCGTGGCGCGTGGAATTTCCGCCGGGTTGGAAAGTTTTGTAGACAGTCCAGCTTGCATCATTCGGTTTTCAGGTCGTTGTTTTTGTTAGTTGTAATTTGTTTATAAGTATAAGTGTACCGAGTATGTGCTGGTTTACATATTTTTTTCTGTACAGAAAGAATTAAAAAAACAAAGCATATATGGGTGTAAATATGGCTCCAAAACAGAGATCTGTATGGACACATGCCTCTTTTGAGAGAGCTGCAGGAAAATGCCCCAGATGATTTCAATAATTATCTATACATGGACAATTCTACATTTGACTACATTTTAAAGTTAGTATCTCCACAAATGTCAAAACAAGACACAGTCATGAGGAAGAGTATAACTGCAGAGGAATGTTTGGCTGCTACTCTTTTTTTTTTGTTTTTGTTTTTTTGGCAACTCGAAGATCCCTTCTACTGCACTGAAAAATGAGGGAAATACTACAGATTAGGCGTATATGTGTCTTCTTCTTCAGATCCACTCCTGTTGCCTGCATATATTTTTCTGAGTTCTTTTCGAAATCCCCCCCCCCCCTCCTCGAATTCTTTGAATCTTTTTAATGAAGAAATCTTTGTTTTCACTTTCACATATATTTACCCTGCAGAATTCTACCAAATTATCACATGAACGATTTTTTAAAATTCTATAAATCCTTCGAAATTATCTCTTGACTACATTATTCAAGATTTAAATTTTTATCTGTTAAAACAGGCTAAAGTTAAATAAAGCCATCCAGAAATTCGAACCAACAACGAAAACGTACTGACGCATGAAGACTGCAGGCTGACAATACACGTGAAAACACGAAGCCCTATTAGACCTGCGCGCCAGATGTGCGCATTAGATGCGCGCGCCAGGCCTCTCTGACGACCGAGCATTTACACGTATTGATGCGCGCGCGTGGAGCGTACGCACAAAACCGCCGGAAAAACCGTTCGTGTAAACGGGCATATTAATGGGACAAGAACGTCTACACGATCTGGCTTTAATGACCTTTTTTTTTTATGGCATTTGGCTACTGGGCCATACAGCCAGCTCAATGTGATTTGTTGCTTTCAAGTATTGACACAAGGACACTACAACACGGACAAGACATTCACAGACACAACACTAAACACCCATGCCCTCGGCATGGAGGAAGGAAATATATGGAGGAGAAGTGACGTTAAATTGGTGAAGCAGGCTCGCGCATGCGCAGTAGCGGCAGCGGCGATATTGCGCTTCCAAACAATTGCGATGTTCCCAGTATATCCCGAAAACTAAGCAAGATATCGAAAAATTTTATTCTTTATTTTCGATTTGTCTCGTCGTGTTACATAAGAATCGATCATTAAATTTGACTTTTGCGAAATTTTTCTTCTCCATTTCAACCTCACTTTTGATATAGTATATCTCTAGAACTAGGTGAGATATCGAAAATTTTTATTCTTTATTTTTCATTTGCCTCGTCTTTTTAAATAAGAATCCATCATCAAATTTGACTTTGACCAATATTTTCTTCTGAATTTCAACCAAAACCATTTCACATTTGGGACGGAATATCTCGAAAACTAAGCAGGATATCAAAAAATTTTATTCTTCATTTTTTATTTGTCATATCGAGTTACATAATAATCCATCACCAGATTGCGGCGTCACTTTTATCCTAGAGTCCCCTTGAGCTTTTTGTACATATTCCCCGTGTCTGTATGGAAGCGGCCATGCCCCCTCGACTCCGGCCATGCCCCCCCACTCCTCCTCACCCTGCTTCACTTCAATGCGTGGTGAAGGTCTCTTGCGTCGTCTCCATATATTTCCTTCCTCCATGGCCCTCGGCCGGACTCGACCCGGCGACCTTCGGTACGCGGAGCTAGCACTCTAGCCCCTACGCTACCGAGGCCGACTTAATGAACATAGAATATGATTTGCTTAGAAATATTGATTTCACTAGTGTAATCTCTAAGTTTGCCTACATTAAATCCCGAAAGGTAGTTATTTAAAGATGTTTTATTTCATATCCAGTGTTCGCCATTGACCGGGCGTTAGGCGTAATTACGCCTGAATTTTTTCGTTTTACGCCTGCAATCTCCGTCAAAGGCGTAGCATCAAAACCTAACTTAAAAAATTACATTTTATAAATTCGTTTTCAGTTTTCGAGTGTTCAAGGTTTTGTAATAATTAATTTCAATTACAATTACTGTTGTATTTTTTGTATGGATTTACGCCTAGTCGACGTCGAAGTCATTAGAGGCGGGAAAGGGTTGGGGACAAGGAACGGGAAGGAATTCATCCATGGCCTTTTTAAAGGATGCATCCCGGCATTCGCCTGGAGTGATTTGGAGAAACCATGGAAAACCCAAGAACCAGAGACAATAACCGTTACCGTTCACCCACCACGTTCGGTGTGTCATATTGTTGATCTATACTACATTTCTGAAGTTCAGAAGTTGTGGCAACAGTGTAGGGGACGAACCGCGAAGTAAAAAACAATTCTAGTGCGTGCGTTATTCCTTTGGCAAAGGAAGTGAAAACGTCTCTTGCTTTAACTTTAACTTTATACCGGTTGTAAAGACAAGTACTACCTACGGTATATTAAATAAACTAATTTTTTTTTTCAACGATCTTGCTGATAAATTGTGCTCCAAAACTGTGAAATAAAATTATTCTTAGAAATTATGGTTCAAGGAAAATATTTTCCAATTTTTAATTTATATGTATTATTTTGATTCTCCGGGTGGAGCCTCGTAGATTTATTAAAACATAACGTTTCTGCCATTTTACTGCGGCTTTCATCAGAGGACTGCTTGTGAGTTGCCGCTATCGCCTTATATCGGCAACTCACAAGCAGTCCTCTGATGAAAGCCACGGTAAGATGGCAGAAACGTTAGGTTTTAATAAATCGACAGGGCTCCACCCGGAGAACCAAGATGATAGATACAGTGACCGCGGAAGCCTTCGTAATCATCTTTAGTTTACATGTTTTTATTTGTATTTAAAAAGAAATAATCCTCTGACGATTAATTGGAAACAATTCGAAAATATTTAGGAATCAAACAAGTTACCGCTAAAATGAATATCAGTATGTAAAATTCAATAAATGTATTAACCTATTTCACAATTTTGGTATATAATATATTGACACATGTATATATTATTTTTTCCAGACCTATTTACAGTTTTAAATTGTGTTGGAGTAGCTTGTAAGCTATGAAATCTGTATTTTCATAATTATAATAAGATAATTACGCCTGTACATTTTCATTTTACGCCTGAGTCTGAAAGTTAGGAGTAACAAATACTCCTCGAATTTATATACGAATTTATAGCACTGCTCATATCCTAAACTTCAGTACCTAAAGCAAACCGAGGGTCTCTTGGTCGCATTTGCTACGGGTCCCGCGCTGTCTTAATCCGCCTGGTTCGGGTAGTGGAACTCTGAAAAGTTGGTAAGCCTAGTTCCATTGCAATTAAAACGAAGTACCTGCCTGTTTCCACATTGTGGCTTACAGGCTTCTAATAGACTAATGGAAAGTAGATTATTAGATAGCGAACTACTGTGGTCTTGAGCAGTTGTATTTTTATTTTTTAAGTAATGATTTATCTTTTTCGAGGAATTTTTCCCTACAAGCGTCGTCATAGTAACCAACCAAAGCCTCCAGCAGAGCCAACGCCTCCAGTGCCCTTGCCGATTGAGAAGAGAGAGGCGGTTTTGATGCAGCTAAAAGGAGAACTCTAATACAACTAACTCCTACATATATATTAACAAGAATTTCATTTTTTCCGTTTTCAAATGGTACGAATTAACGTTTTATAAGCAATGTTAGTAAGCATTTACTGAAGGTAAGAATTTAAAATGTATTTTTTAGGCAAAAGCGACAACAATAAAGGACGCTTTGAAAAGATGGGAGGAGAAATATAATATGAACCCGGCCGATGCAAAGGAAGTTTCTTTATGTTTTCAGTGGCCACCAATAGAGAAGATGGACAACTCCTTGGCCATTCTTACAAGTTGCGAGTAAGTTGATGCTTCTGTATGGCAAAAATGATATTGTTAGTGAAATATACGGAATAAATCAATTAGTAAACAAATATTAAACGTTTCGTTTTCCTCCATCGCGAATGGTTAATGTTATCATTTAATAACGTATATCCTTCGTCCTGTTCGATTGGATTGGATCAGCGTTTCTCAACTTTTTTTGGGTTCAAGTTTATATTGTGATAAATGTGACAATCATTCCATACATTAGTTATATCAATGCGCGTCTGATTGCAGTTTTTATTTTGTAGCAGCAATATAGTGGATGTTGTTATGTTGAAATGCAGGCTGGACCAGAATAAAACTGAGATTTTTAATACGGTACATCATAACGAACGAGAAAATTATTTATTATCAGTAATTTCAGCTGCTCGGTGTTAGTGACGTCACGTTGTAACTACTCCCTTTTCTTCAATCAGAGGGGATTCTTCGATAACCGTAGCGTCGCAATTTGATGATGGATTCTTATGTAACGCGACGAGACAAATCGTCAGGAATATTTTATTATTTTTAATATCTCGCTTAGTTTTCGAGATATACAATCTGGTAAGGAGGTGGTAAGGTTGAAATGCGGCCTGGACCAGAAGAAAAACCTCGCCAAAGGCGTAAGGAACTATACCCGTTTAATTCTAGATCGCGATACCACTGTACCACTACCGCTACAAAATTAAAAAAAAAGGTCGAAATGTGCGTTAATTCCTTTGTTGTAATGTTTTCATGACATTTCAGATTTTTTCCGATACAAAACGTCACAAGAAATTTAAGGTAGTAAAATATTTCCCGTCGATAATCGCGGCTTTTTTTATGTAAGCAAATAGGCTACGGTATTTCTATGGTTTGAACGAAAACTTTCCCCGTGGTTTAGGTCGCATTTCAACCTTAGCACAATCGTTAGGAAGAAAAACGCTTATGTTGATATGAACCCTATACTGACAGTGGTTTTGGCGGAAAGTATTTACAGTGTTGCATCATCGATCTATACCACAGCTAATTTTTGACAGTTGATATCTCGAGAACTAAACGAGATATCAAAATAAATTATTCGTCACTTTCGATTTTCTTCATTGAGTTATATAAGAATCCATCATCAAACTGCGGCGCCACGGTTATGTCAGTTTGCTCAATCCGAGCATCAGTAAAATGTCAAAAATATATCTACGGACTACTAACTTTAACGATCCTGGATTTTTTACCTATGTCTTATAATTGGCATGTACCATAACCCCCTACAGCAACACCCTCATGAAAAGGAATGCCACTCTTTTGGATGCCAGCTATAGTAACACTGCAGCCATATCTTCATATCCTGGAAATACTTCATTTTGAGCTGGTAGTTGAAACATTCATGGCCATTACGAAATTCGATTTATAGGCTTATGACTTATACTCACTTATAGATTGTACCGATGAATGTATAATCCATTTAATGAAAACAGTTTTTACTAATTTATTTTTTATGATATCTTTAACTCAATTAGAATTAAATTTTTAATGAACTGCCCACGGATGACCTGTTTGGTATTCCCAGATCACGGGTGGTCCATGGACCACAGGTTGAGAAACATTGAGTTAAATGATTGGGCTTTGTTTGTGGGATGATTGCCTGAAGGCTCCATTGTTTTCTCTTTTTTTTTAAGCCTTCGGTGTACTGAAAGAACAAGACAAATTTAAAGATTTGCTTAAAGGGTTAAACACTTTCTATCTTCAGTTGTAGTGTGACACAAAAACAGCAATTTAAGGGTATTCCAATATTTTTCCAAAAAAATAAAAAAAATAAAAAAAAAAAAATAAAAAAATAAAAATAATAATAATAAAAAAAAGGTTTTCAGAGTAGGATATGCTTGAAATGACAGAAGCTTAAGAATCACTACAGGATAAAACAAACTCAATCATGTGCTTCCACATCACTAGAATAAATAGTGGAGCAATGATAATTTGTTTGATTGATTGGTGTTGACCCATTAGTCAGTAATGATAATTTGATGATTCCTAACTAGAGCGAATATACATTGTCTTTATGTACAAGAACAGATTTTCTGTGGTATATTGGAAAAATCACATTGAAAGCGTTTGAATTATTACATTCATTTGAGAGGATAATGAAGGGATATTCTAATCATTAAGGGCGCTGGGTTATATCATGATGTTGGATGAGCTGAAAAGGAGGATAGTTAAATCGGTCGTATAAATTACAGTATGAAGCAGGCAGTAACCAAAATAGTAAAGGGACTGGTAGTAGTTTAGAGTATAAGGCAGATGGATATGATTTTAGGAGTGTATGTGTCATCCTACCAGTAATGAAGCCTGTAAAAAACATTAGGGGAAGATGTAGGAACCACACATGTTATACAAGAGAGGAACATTATTGTAAATTAACATGTGATGCAGTCATAAGGAAGTAGGGAAGTTTTCCTTTGTACAAAGGAGATTCAGGAATGGTAATAAGTGTTCCAGGTGATGAACAATTTGCGTCTGGTAGCATAGGATTTTGAAACAAAAAATTAAAAACAGCTGGATCATATAAACGGAAATAGATGCTTAGTGTAAGCTATGAAACCATATTTAAGTAATTTAATTTAATTGCAAAGGAACACATTGAACTATACTCCACGTCTTTTTTTTTTTTTTTTTTTTTTTTTGCATTTAATGAATTTTTACTTGAAATTCCTTCAAATTGTTTGGTATCTACCTCAATAATTCATTCCAACCCCGGAGTCATAATAGCCACAAAATAAACATTTACCATTCCTTCAACCCTGCCAGTGCTAGTATCTGATAATGGCCACCTCTTCACTTTCATGTACTATTCCTCATTCTTCTGCCAATATCTACCCTGTCCTCATTGGCCATATATGCCTTATACACTCCCAGCATTATCTTCTCCCATCTCGTATCGTCTAGTGAGTCCCTGCCCAGCTATTTTATCATATCATTTATTGATTGTGTTCTGTTGTAAATTCCAGTTCTTCGCAGCTGGCGCTCGATTTCATGTATAAGGGAGTTGGAAAATAATCTTTTGTGGGTAAGGGTGTCAGTGACAGAAATAAATTACCAAGGGAAGTGATGAGTTATTTACCAAAAATTCTGATTCAATTTAAGATTGAAATTTGTAAATGGCAAAAGTTGATGGATGGAGAAATTTAACAACTAAAGTATATTAGATAATAAACAAATGATAAGAAAGGAGTAATTAGATGACAAGGGAAATTGCTACCATAGCATTTGTTCTGTCACAGTTCAGTTCAGCCTCTTCAACTTCTATTTTTTGAAACCCCTACTGTAGTTCTCATTTCACACCACCATATTAAGCAATGGCATAACCAAACTTTTGTATCTCAGTTCCTCTACTGCCTCATTATATCCCCCCCATACCAGTCCTAGTAAATGAATGATTACCCCTTACCATCTCTACAATATGTCCTGACATGTAAGTTTGTTATAAAAGATATGCCAAGATAGTTACACTTTATCTTCAACAAGCAATTCCTCCTCTACCAATAGTTAAACAAAACTTTTTTTTCTCTCTATGTAGCTAGTAAACAAACTTTTTCTTTTTAGCATTTGTCTTCCATTCCATGCTGACCTATCCAGATAGATATGCTGCTCAGATCCATCTGCAGTTTTTCACAATTTTCTCCTGTTTTTGTCACATTATATAAAATAATGTAGTTTCAAACAGTTACATTTGACTCTAAATATCAAAGCAATCATTCGTTAGAATAATATACAACAGTGGTTACAATAAATTACTCTGCGACACATCTGTTTGTACCTGCACCTCTTTGATACTGCATTTCCTACACTAACACTTTTCTTCCCATTTTTTAAAAATTTCTACACTAAACCTGTCACTTTTTCTTCCACCCCAATTGTTTTTACTGATGGAAGGGAAGTTAAAATTGATCCATCACTTACCAAAGTTGAAGAAAGAAGATCACCGGTGATAAAAACACATTACGCAAACACAATATGTTCACACAAGCACACGTGGTTGTTTCTGACCGTTAGCTTCAGAGTGGAGGGGAATGAGAAAACAATAATAAGTTTGGAAAATAAATTAATCATAGGTAACAATTAAAGTAATAGATAAGTAGTGACAAACTTATTTAAAAATCTATGTAGTACAAACAAATAAAAATGAAATAAATTAATAAAATATACTTGCAAGTATGGGATGCATGGTGAAGAGGATGGTAACAGATGTGTAGTGTACAGAATGTGTTGGTAGGCTAATTCCCACGTAGGGAGATCAGATAGGAATGTGGTTTCAGGGAGTAATCTGTTGGCTCTGACTGTAAGACAGTTACTGAGGTCACATGACTTGTGAGTGCTGTCGTTGCTATATGTTGTTGACCATTTATCCTGATGGATAACTGGTTCATAGAAAGGATTGGTGAAGGACAATTGAGGCAGTTGACATGGTATATATGGTGCGTTATGGTGCAAGTGGCACAGCCTGTGATGGAGTAAGTCCGGTAGCAATTTCTCTAGGTAATTTATTCCAACCTGACACACTTCCCTTCGAAGGAAAATTTTCCCACACCCTTATGCCTGAAATCAAGTGCAAGGTTGTGGTCATGGTCATCCTTACCCTTCCACGCACCTCAGTTCTCCCACCAATCTGTTGGCTCTGACTGATTTCTCATCACCCACTTTTTGTATTGTTTAAATAATATGAATAGATTCACTCTCAGACTAATAATCTTGATAAATTCTCAGCCTTCTTCACAGACTTTATGTGGAGTGTTAATTACTCCTTCCCATTAAAAGTTATAAATAGTCAAGAAAGACAGGTCAAAGCAAATAAATGGTTCACTCCTAAATTATTGGAGTTAAAAAACATATGTGATATGTACCACTTTATGTCCATACAAAGTCAGTCTGCGGACATAAAAACTAAATATAAACAAATCAAATACATGTACGAAGATGAAATCAGAAAAGCTAAACTAAATTATAACAGTGAAAGAGTCCTTAGATGTGCAAATAAACCAAGGGCTATCTGTAATCATTAAAAATAGTCTTCCTATAAATAGAAACATCAATCAGGATGGGACACCAACCAACTTAACAGCTGAAGAATTCAATAACTACTTTATTGATAATATTAGCAAAACAATTAAGAAAATAGCAGTTAGTCAAAATGAAGCCAACTACTATCTGTCCAAACTCAAATGTGCTGATAAAATATTTTCTTTCAAATCAGCTTCTGTACAGGAAGTCCATTCTGCAATTATGTCTTTAAGTAATAGTAAGTCTATGGATGTCTACAACCTAAACTCAGAAATTGTCAAGCTCAATAGTTACTTTATATCAGAAATGATGACAGAGGTTGTAAATGGCTGCTTAGATAGTGCAATTTTTCCAGAACAGTTGAAGGTATCTAAGGCAATTTCAATTTATAAAAAGGGTGATAAAAAATCCTTCTGCAATTATAGACCAATATCCCTGGTCCCGATTATGTCAAAAGTTATTGAAAAAATCATCAGTCAACAAATCTATAAATATCTTGAACAGCACAATCTTCTCTGTAACAACCAGTTTGGGTTTAGGAAAAATCGGGCAACATGTGATGCAGTATTCAACTTTTATCGAGGACTGTCTTGAGGACCTTGAAAATAAACTCAATGTTGATGCTAAGTTTTTTGATCTGTCCAAGGCATTTGACACTGTATCTCATGAAATTTTATTATCGAAACTCAAGCACCTAGGTTTTGATGATAAGGCAGTAAAGTTAATTAAATCATATCTAAGTAATAGATCACAAATGGCCTCTCTCAACAACAATGTATCTAAGCTTAGGGAGGTAGGTCATGGTGTTCCTCAGTGATCTATTCTTGGCCCCCTACTGTTCATTCTATATATCAATGACCTATCATCTATTATGGAAAATGGTAACTCCAAATGCTACAACTATGCTGATGATCTATGTGTAAAAGTAACCTCCACTACAACTTCGAATGACAAAGCTTTCTCATCAAAGATAGATATACTTATGGACTGGTGTAATGACAACAAATTATCTCTTAACTTAGAAAAAACACACCACCTTGATATATCCTTAAAAAGCAACTCTACCTGCAATTCTGTCAAATTCCTGGGAATAATTATACAATCAAATTTAAAATGGCAGAGGCATATTGAATTGATATCGAATAAAGTCGTTAAAGGAATTTTCATGATTAGGAGACTTATAGGTACAGTGACAACAGATGTACTACTCTCCATTTATTATGGTTATGTCCACTCCTACCTATCGTATGGAACTATCCTTTGGGGAAATAGTCCCCACTCACAGTGTCTCTTTGTCTTACAAAAAAATGCAGTTCGCCTGATATGTGGAGCATTACCCAGAACGCACTGCAAGGAATTATTCTCAAAGCTAGGAGTTATGACATTACCGGGTTTATATATATATCAATTTTTACTTTTTGTAAAGAAAAATCAACACCTCTTTAAAAGACATATTGAGGTATATGATCATAACACTAGAGATAAGCACAATATAAGAATTGAATACTGTTCACTTAGCATAACTAAATATAGTTTTAAGTCAATGGGGATCAGATTCTTCAACCATCTACCTAAGAATCTGAGAATGATGACACTAAATAAATTTAAAAATAGCACTAAGGATCTTATAACAGCAATATGTCCCTATAAAACAGAAGAATTATTTGATGTTATACATATTTAGTTACATGATTTATCTTATATTATCAGTTGTATTAACATGTATATATATAATTATAGTATGTATATGACGAAGCCTAATTCAATATTGTATTGACTAATGGTGAATAAAATGATATGATATGATATGATATAATTAAGCCATGTACATTCCCATGACTTTCTTCACCCTCCGTCTATCTTCCAACAAATTCCACTCCAGCTCCTTTATCATATTAGTTACCGATAGTGTTTCTGCATTAATTTCCAAAAACAAATCTAGCAGCCCTTCTCTGCACCCCCTACAACTCCTGTATTTGCTACCCAAAATTTGGGTCCCATACTATACTACCTTATTCATGCAGTGGTTTGACCAATGTTTTGTAACCCAGTTCCCTTACTTCTCTAGTACATCCTCTTATCACTCTTTCCAACAGGTAATGGATTTTGTAATCAATTTTAATTTGTGGATAAACCACCACATAGCTACTTTCCTTGAAATAAGCCTTGTTTCTAACCATGCAATAGGAATCCACAATTGCTCTATCTATGAATGCTGTTTTACACTTCTCCCAATATCACTACCCTATTTTCCTTGGTGTGACCCCTACAAAGTGATTCTTTATCTTTTAGTACCCGACAAGTAATACAGTAATATCACTTGAATTTTTCCAATGCCCCCTTAACTCTCATTGGATGATGCTCTGATAAAGAACCCTGCTGAAGCCTTAATAATTTGAAGAAAATGTTTTAAAACTACTGCTTTCTTTTTAAATGTAAAGTGTTATTAGTATATGTAATATAAATATGAGTAACAAGAGAGCATAATGGAAATTACTATTTAAATTTATGTTTATATTTCTGTTTTAGCTGATGTAAATCTTATAAGTCCTTTTATTAAGGTTAGTCTTTGAAGACATTATAAGGATGGGTGGCAATGTTAGTAGCATTGCTATAGTGCGCGTCACGAATGAAGGCGGGTGGTGTAGAGAGAGGAAGAAATAGGGACACAGGGTATACGACGTTGCCACATTTCCAGCAGGAGACTTCTACTAATATTACTGCTGTGTAATGATAACAAAAATAATAATATGCTTTTTAGCAGCAATTTATGTGCTAATATTATTAAGAGAGAGAAGAAAGTCAGCCACAGCAAACAACCAACCCTCGTGTAACCATGTCAAGCGCTGGATTGTTACTGATTTCGATTAGCTAGTGGAAGAGCGATGACATACCTGCGCAGAGCCTCGCTAAACTGGGCTGCCTTTGTTCGTGACGCATGTTATAGTAGCAGAAAAAAAATCACCATTTTATATAACAGTAAATACTATGATACAGAACACAAAGAAAACTATAGGCAGTGATTTAAGATAGAATGTGTATGGCGGAATGTTTACATTGTGTATTTTGCCATTTTTGTTTGTTTCCCAATCTCAAGTTACCAGCTCTGTTTACTGTCAGAAGTTAGTTGTTTGTGGAAGACGTAATACTGTATATTAGGACATAAATAGGAGAAAACTATGAACAGCTGTAGGTTGACCTGGATAGGATAACTAGTTAGGTAAGTCAACATGGAACGAGATAGATTTCAAGAAGTGTCAGCCTATGAGGTACACAGATAAAAAACTGAAGATTGTTTATGATTGTAGGGTGGGGAAGGAATTGATTGTTGAAAAACTGAAGTGTAAATATCTGGACATAAAGTGTGACAGTAAACCAGTGACAGATCTACTTATTTTTCCAAGCTGAGACAGAAACCTGAACTGCCGCCCCTTCAAAAATGATTTTGCTGCCCAGGGCAGTAGTAGAGTTACCACATTTTGGATCCTCACTGCATTAAACTCAACTACACAGCCTTCATTTTTTTTGGAGACATTGATGGAAATGTACCAGGCAACTGTAGGATAAAATGTTGGTCAGATCATTGCTTGAAAATGGTGGTCTATCATGGGACACATATTTTGGGTATTAAACACAGGTGTTTGAGGGGGTGCAGCAGAGGACTGTTAGATTTGTTTGTGGAAATTACTATAGAACTCAATCAGTAACTGATATGGTAAAGGAGCTATGTTGGGATTAATTGGAAAACAGGAGGAAGGTAAAAAGAGTTATGTGAATTAAAAGAATGCTGAAGGCATAGTACTTTGAAGGGTAGAGATGGTCATGACCACAACCTGGCATGCCTACAAAATAAATTCTTTTCACACCTTTACACCTGAAATTGAGTACAAGCTTGTGGTCTTGGTCAACTTTTTCCTTCCATGAACTACTCTTAATTCTTCTGTCAATATGCTCCCAACCCTCATAACCAGTATATCTTTTGTGCATTCCAAGTACATTCTTCACCATCCCTCCATGATCAAATGAATCCAAATCCAGTTACTGTTTATGTTTTGTAGTAATTTCTACAAAGAAATTGCACTGCTTTGCATCTTCTCCATCATATTATTTGATACCCAAAATATGGGTTCCATATTACACCACGATATTAAAGCATTGATCTCACCAGAATTTTGTAATCCAAATTCCTCAATTCTCCATTATATCCCCTCATCACAGTCTGCAGTAAATACAATCATTCATTAGAATAATTAATAGCAGTGGTCGCAACACACTAACCTGTGGCACTCACATTTTCTCTTCCATCTCTTTTGATAATGCACTGTCTATCCTAAATCTTTGCTTTCTACCTTTTAAGAATTCTTCTATCCAGCAAGTCATTTTTTGATCCACTCAAATTGTTTTTAGTATATTAAACACATTTTGTGACACACTCAATCAAATTCCTTGAAATATTTAGTGCTACAGCATCAGCTTGGCCTCCCTTGTCCATTTAATATGAAATATCTTGCACTAACTGAGATTCACATGAATATCCTTGCCTAATGTCATGTTATTAATTTGAAAACCAGTTTCTCTGCTCTCAGACATTTCTTATGTGGCTGCTTTTAATTCCCTCCATCAATTCACCTACCACTGATCTCAAACTAATTGGCTTGGCAATGTTTGAGACTAAAACATTTCTTTATTTGTAGATGGTTATTTTTGATTTAATAAATGATTTTTCTTATTTCTGCTACATTAGGTCCTATTTTTATATTTAATCTTCTATTGTTATCATTTCCACTTCATGACCTAATCGTGATTTGTTTTGTATTTTACCGAATTATTCTCCAGTATTTTTTTTTTTAATGTAATTAAGTAATTTCTGAATGTCCTCTCTCTCTGGATGAGACACATGACAGGCTGCCTCAAGGCTGCTTCATGTTCCACTGCTCGCATTGCTCTAAACAAGCGTTGAACATCAGTAATACTTTGTCACACTGTGTTGGGCCAAGGGTGAAAGAAATGATTGTGCAGTCTTAATTTAGCACGAAACATCACATCAAATTGACGAGCTCCCCTGGTGTGAGGACTGAGAATCTTTAATAAAATCCTCTCTCTTATCAACTAAAAGAACAATGAGATCAGTCATATCGCAGCATACTGATTGTTCCTTCTTAAATTCTCATACCACATTCAAATTTTTCTTTCTCTTCCTTAGAATATAACATTACCTTACAGTCTTTTCAATTAATTCTTGTCTCTCTTTACTTTTATTACTGGTTCTTATATAGATAATATCCTTAATTGTTACCCATGTTCCTAATGACCTAATTGTCTTTGGAATACCTGTCAAAATTCATATGCTGTCCAGATCACTGTGGAGGTGTTCATAATCCACTCTGTAATCTTCATCATTATATCATTTGTTCCTAGTCTAACTATGAATGTAAGTGGGTAAGAGAGGAATAAACTATGTGGCTTGGTCAAGGGGGAAAGGGGTTTGGTAGAAAGCTATGCTGGGCTATGTGGGATGGGTGGGGGGAAGGGGGGGAGTGGGGGATGTCTGAGCCAGTGAAATAGATTTCATTCATTTTATTTTCCATGGTTAAAATGAGGTACAGGATTTTCCTCACCAGTGACAGTTTGTATTGTTCTGATGTTTTGAAAAAAGAAAAGCTCTTTTGATTCATATCATCAGCACGTCACCACACAGCTCATTGATGAAATAATTATAATTTCCATCTGTCAAGTGAATTTCAGTGCATCTTTGATTATGCTCGCTGAAGTGTTATTTCAAGTACAAAGTGTGGTATGAAATGGGCTGTACAATGCTCATAACAAGGCTTATCAGTAAGCCCCAGATTTTTAGTTCTAAAAACCTAATTAGGTTTATTCAATTCATGTTTTAGGCTTTTATATGTTTTTAAAATTCTAATTTAGGAATTTACACATTTTCAAGGGAAATAAAATTTAAAACATGCAATATATAATGCCATAGTGTTAAAAACATTGTGACTTTATTGTCAAGTACTCCTTAAACTTCTAACATGGCATTGCTCGTTCACATTAAAACATGCAACATAAACCACTATTATGTTCAAAACATTTTGTCTTTATTGTGTATTGTAAACCATTCATTTAAAACTTCTAATATGACACTGAACAATGACATATTTTAACAGATTTTCAGGAGTAAACCCTCTTCTCTCTTCCTTAACAGAATCCTCTTGAATGCGGAAAAACTGCACTCCACATCACATGAGGTAAGAGGTGCGAACTTCATATCAGGATTCCAAGACAGTATTTCTTGTTCCTTTAGTCCAGAGAGAACATGGCCTATTTGTTCCATCCTCTTGAAATCTGGACTGTGGGCTAAAATATGTTAGAAAACTGAGGGGAAGAGAAGGCACTCAGACAATTGTAGATAAGAATGGAGTTGAGGATTTTAAAATGGCAGAGATATTGAGTGACTGGTTTAATGATACCACTAGGGACTATCATCCTGTGATGGGAGGGAATGAATCAGAAGAGTGTCTGCCTAAAAGTATAAATGAGGAAACTACAAAATTTGAAGTAGATTCTCAAGAATTTATGAAGGAACTCAGAATTCTAAAAGTAAATAAATAAAGGGGCTGGTGTGGATAATATTACTACAGATTTATTGAAGATTGTGGGATACGATATTATACTTTACCTTTAAATTTTATTTAAAATGTGTCTGGAACCTTGCTGCTTATCAGAGGATTGGAAAAGAGTGATAGTAGTACTGGTTCATAAAGGAGTAGTTACAAATAGGGTTGAAATTATTTTTTTCTGAATTCTCAAAAAAGTCCAAAAAATGTACCACAGTAACTCCAGTTTACGGTAACAGAGAGGTGTCTCTTACTGAAGGAGAGCGACTTCTTCATCTCACTGTGACCTTATAATTTCCATTATTAATTTAAAAATAAGAAATAAGTATTCATTATTTAAAGTCAGAGATTCCTTTTGGAGTGTTCCCTATTACACATCCACAGTTCAAAGTTATCATAATTTAATTTGTAAATATTAGATGACCCATATGAAAATTTCATGAAAACAATGAATAGTAAGGTTGGAGGTTTGCAATAGGATGCAAGGAGAACCACCAGATTTGTTTCAGTTGTTTATTTGTTTAGTGTAATAGGTACATAACAAAAGTCGACACCAGGTTTTTATTAATATCACTGTAATATGTGCTACTGCTGTCTAGCGGCTTGACTCTGAACTGTCTAATATGCACAACTATCACAGTTATTACTTTTGCCCTTTAAGGGTCAAATTCTGAAAAATTTTCATTCTTAAGACATGATGTTACCAAAGCAGAGACCTTAATCTTTAATATGATAGCTTATTTCTCAGTTTCGGTTAGATATCAAGAGAGATAATTTTTTTTGCTGCCATCAGTCTTTTGATTGGTTTGATGCAATCCTCCCTCCCTTCTTATCTTGTGCTAACCTCTTAATTTCTACATATCCCTTACAACCCATGCCCTCAATTATCTGCTTCATATATTCTAATCTCCGTCTTCCTCTACAGTTCTTACCTTTGACTGTTCCCTCCACTAACAAATTAACCAATCCAGCATGTCTCAAAATATGACCTACCAGCCTGTCTCTTCTTTCTGTAAGCTTCTTCTACAAAATTCTTTCCTCATGCAACATTTCCAAAACTCATTCATTTCATAATTTGTCTGTCCACTTAATTTTCTACCATAAAGTGCTGTGCTCCACACATATAGTTTTAAAAAGTTCTTTCTAAGTCCTAGATCAATGTTTGAAATGCAAAACTTTCTCTTTTTCATGAAGTCTCCTTTTGCAAGTGCTATTCTGCTTTTAACATCATTCCTTCATCGACCATCGGTTGTAATTTTACTTCCCAAGTTCTACTTCTCCCATTGCATCCGAACCTATTTTTATATTTAATCTACTGTGATTGGTATCATTTCTGCTACATTTCATTACTTTTGTTTTGCTTTGATTTATATTCAGTTCAAAATCTTCCTTCAGTATTTCGTTCATGTCATTCGGTAACATCTCAATATCCTCAAATTGCTTTGCTAACAAGACAATGTCATCAGCAAATGGTAGCATACTGATTTTTTCTCCCTGAACACTTTGCCATATGAAAATTTTTCTTTTACTTCCTTTATTGCTTCTTCTACATACAAGTTGAATATTAACAGGGATAGACTACAACCTTGTCTCACACCTTTTTTAACTGATGCACCTCTCTCATGGTTCTCTACTTTTATTACAGCCACTTGATTCTTATATAGTTTATATTCTTCTATCTCGATATTTTAGACCTGACTTCTTTAAAATTTTGAACATCTTGTCCCACCTAACATTGTCAAAAGCTTTTTCCAAATCAACAAATGCCATAAAAGTATCTCTGTTTTTCTTGATCTGGCCTTCAAGTATTAATCTTAATGCCAGAACTGCTTCCCTTGTACTGCAATTTTTCCTGAAATCAAACTGATCTTCACCTACTATGTTTTCTACTACCCTTCCATTTTTCTGTATATTATTCTGGTCAGTAATTTCTAAGCATGTGATGTTACACTAATGGTGCAAGCAATAATTCTTACATTTGTCAGCTTGTGCTTTCTTTGGAAGTATGAAGATGATATTTTTATTAAAATCAGTTGGAATTTCTCCTGTTACATAAGTTTTTTGTATTAGGTTGAATAATCCTTCGATTCCTTCTTCTCCTAGTGATTTAAGAAGTTCTGCAAGGATCTCATCAATTCCAACTGCCTTATTTGCTCTCAAGTATTTCATAGTTCTATCAAATTCTGTCCTCAAAACAGGATCTCCTAAGTCATCAATGTTGACATCGCCTTCCTTTTCCACTACACTATTGTTCAAATCATTCCGATCATACAATAGCTCAATGTATTCCTTTCATCAGTTAGCTCTATTGTCTGAGCTTAAAAGAGGTTTCCCATCAGCTGCTTTAATGTTTACACTTATTTTTTTTTTTATTTCTCCAAAATTTTGTTTGATTTTCCTATATACAACATCCACTTTACCTATGACTATTTCCTTTTCTACATCTTCTCACTTTTTTTGTAGCCATTTTTCTTTTGCTTTTTTGCATTTCCTATTTATTCGATTTCTAAATTGCCTGTATTGCCCTCTCCCTGCTTCATCCTGAGCATTTTTGTGCCTTCAAATCTGATCCACCAACTCCAAAATTTCTTCTGTGATCCAAGGTTTTCAGGTGGCTTGTTCTCTAAAGACTAATGTTTCTTTACCAGCTTTCATTATTTCTCTCATCAATGCATTCCATTCATCCTCGGTTGAGATATACTTTCAGAGTTACTTCTGAGACCTAAGTCTACCATTTTTGTCTCATGTTAGATTGTTTCAGTTTATTTAGTCTGTTTTGCTTTGCCTTATTCCCTTGAATTTCAGCCTGCACTTCATTACTATCAAATTATGGTCCACAGTCTATGTCTGCTCAAGGGTACACTTTACAGTCTAGAACTAGATTCCTGAATCTCTGTTTGACTATGATATAATATAGCTGATATCTGCCCATATCCTCTGGACATTTCTAGGTGTAAATCCTTCCTGCATGGTTCTTAAACAGGGTGTTTGCAACATCTATCCTATATTTTTCACAAAATTCTAATAACCTGCTTCCTCACTCATTTCTTTCTTCTAGACCAAAACTTCCTTCAGTATTTCCCTCTTTTCCTTCTCCCACTATCACATTTGAATTACCCATGATTATTAGATTCCCCCCTACCCCTTCACACATTGGATTAATTCTTCAATTTTGTTGTATATTTTCTCTATTTCTTTGTCATCTTCCTGTGACATCGGCATATACACTTGTACTAACATGGTTGGGGTGGGCTTAGTTTCTAACCTCATCAAAATAATTCTGTCACTAAACTGTTCACAATAACTCACCCAGTTGCCTACTTTCTTATTCATTATAAATCCTACACCAGTGACTCTATTGACAGCTTGTGTGCTAATGATCATGTGTTCCTCAGACCAGAAATCTCATGTGTCCTTCTATTTAACTTCACTAATCCCAACAACATCTAACTTTAAGTTTTCTAACATACCTATCCTATTCAGACTTTTAAGATTCCATGATCCGACTCGTAGAATGTTTCTATTCATTCTGATTACTCCTTCCTGAGTAGTCCCCACCCGGAGATCCAATAGCTCGAGACAAACAGATATGTTATGGATATATAATGATAATTTTGCCCTTTAAGAGTCAAATTCCAAAAAATTCCTTTCTTAGAATATGATTGTGACCAAGGCCAAGATCTTAATCTTTAAAATGATACATCATTTATCTATATCAGTTAGATATCAAGGAAATTAAATGGCTTGTCACACAAAAATGCATTATAGAAATATTGATTACTTTTGCCATTTAAGGGCTGAATTCTGAAAAATCTTTGTCTGAAAATACGATTTTACCAAAGTAGAGACCTTAATCTCTAAAATAATACCTCATTTCTCGATTTCAGGTATATATCAAGGGAGATAAATAGCTCGTAACAAAAAAATATGTTCTGGAAATAATGATAGGTTAAATTAAAAAAAAATCCTTTCTTAAAATATTATGTGACCACGGCGGAGACTTAAATCTTTAAAATGATACCTCAATTATCTATATAACTTATATATCAATGGAGATAAATGGCTCCTGACACAAAAATGTGTTATAGAAATATTGATACTTTAACCCTTTAAGGATCGTCTTCCCAAAAATTCCTGTCTTAATATATGATGTCACCAAAGCGAAGATCTTAATCTTTAAAATGATACTTCATTTAACAATTTCAGTCAGGTATGTGGGGTGATAAATGGCTCATGACACAAAAAATAAGATTTTATAAATGTTGATATTTTTGCCCTTTAAGTGTCAAATTTGAAAAAATTACTTTATTAAGATATGATATGATCAAAGCTGATACCTTAATCTTTAAAATGATACCTTGTTTATCTATTTAAGTTAGTTATCAATGGGGATAATGGCTTGTGACAAAAAAACACCTTATAGAAATAATACATACTAGATGACCCATGTGAAAATTTGGCGAATATAGTGATTAGTATGTTTTGTGGTTTGTATTGGATGAAAGAATAACTGGCTTATTTGTATCAATTGTTTATTTTTTAAGTGTAATAGGTATGTAACAAAATACTTACTACATGTTATGAAACAATTAGGAAAAACTTTTGAACATGTAAATCATATGTATGACAAATTGCCACTGACCTTAACAGATTACAGAAAAACAGAAATGTTTCTGTAACAGAAAAAAATATCCTATAAGCTAGTTATTGCACAAAAAACACACAGTTTATTGAAACCTCTAAATATGTTTGCTGCTATTTATCGGTAAAGCGCTCGGTCCTTGTTGATGCCAGTGAAGCAGTTTATTAATATCTCTGTGATATGTGCTGCTGCTATCTAGAGGCTCAGCTCTGACATGTCTCATACGCATGACTTTCATAGTTATTACTTGTGTCCTTCAAGGGTAAAAAAAAAAAAGTTCCTAATATAAGTGGAGACATTAATCTTTAAAATGGTACCTCATTTACCAATTATTACGGTAAAGTATGAAGGGAGATAGATGGCTCGTAATAAAAAAAAAAAGTTATGGAAATAATGATACTTTTCGCCTGTAAGGGTCAAATAAAAAAAAATTCTTTTCTTAAAATATAATATGGCTAAAACATAGACATTACTCTCTAAAATAACACCTAATTTCTTGAGTACAGTTAGATATCGAGAGAAATAAATGGCTCGTGATACAAAAATACGTTATGGAAATAAAGATACTATTGCCCTTTAAGGGCAAATTCCGAAAAATTGCTTTTTTTAAATATGATGTGGCTCTAGGGAACACTTTAATCTTTAAAATGATATCTCATTTATCTATTTTAGTTAGATATTAAGGGAGATAAACAGCTCATGACACAAAAATGCTTTGTTTTTCCCTCTATATTCCAAAATTATTTTTCTTAATACATAATATCACCAAAGTGGAGACATAACTCTTCATAATGCTACTTCATTTATCAATGTTTGTTAGGTATCCAGACAGATAAATGGCTCGAGACACAAAAATGCATTTTAGAAATACTGATATTTGTGCCTTTTAAGGGTTAAATTCAGAAAAATCCTTTCTGTGTCCACAGTGGAGACCTTAATCTTTAGAATGATGTCCTATTTATCTATTTCATTTAGATATTAATGGAGAAAAATGGCTTGTGACACAAAAACACATTGTAGAGCTATTGATTCTTTTTACTTTTAAGACATGAATTACAAAAAATTTGTGTCTTGATAAATGATGTCACCAAAGTGGAGACATTACTCTTCATAATCCCTACTTCATTTATCAATTTCGGTTAGGTATCCAGGGGGATAAATGCTTTGAGACACAAAAAAGGCATTTTAGAAATATTGACATTTTTGCCCTTTAAGGGGAATTTGGAAAAATTAGTTTCTTAAAATTTGATGTCACAAAAACGAATATTTTAAGGTTCAAAATGATACTTCATTTATTGATTTCAGTTCGATGTGAAGGGAGATAATGGCTGGTGACTTAAAAAAAAACCTTATAGAAAAATAATATATATGATGATTATAAATTATTTATAAATTATAATTCTTAACATATTCAATTGGAATATTATTTGACATAGTAACATAGTGAAAACAAGGTTCACAATCTGATTTTAATATTTAATAATGAACTTTAATATATTTTTACAGTAATGAACAATGATTAATTTTTCTTTAAAGACATAAAACACTGATCATTAAGTTTCTGGGCAAAGCAAGAGGGTGGTCGATGATGCAAAAGTTTCTTTTTCATGAATTCTTTGTACCATTTTTAGCAAATCTAGTTGTCCATTTGGAGTAATGATCTGCTCTTCAGGTGACAGGCTAATCGCCCGTTGCAACATTGCTGGTGGTCTTGTCATTGAAGGTGCCTAACAACTGAGTTCACTTGGAGGTAAGGTACGCAACCTCAGTGTCCTTTGGCTCATGTTGCCCACAAAGAAAATTTGTGTTTGGCAACTTTTTTTCCCAATCTCCCTATTAACCAGAAAGCTCTTGTCAACTGGTTAGATCTTAGTCATTAAACATACAGCTTACAGTTAGTAACAATATTAACAATTTCCCAGATTGGCTATACTTCCTCTGGCTCCGCTTTATGTGTTACGCTTGGGAACAGTTATTTTTTTTAGTTTTAATAAGGACCATATTCTGGCATTGTTGTCATAAGCTCCTTGGCTATGTTGTCTGCAACCCAACTGTTTGGCTGCAAATTATTTCTTTTTGCCCCCACCCAGATTTGAAGCCTGGACCGGAGCCAGAATCTTTTTTTGAGAGCACGTGCCTTAACCACTTTTTTTCCCGATAATCACATTTGAACTCCCAGACCATGCCATATTTGTTGTAAATTCAATATATTTCATATTTATCTACATGAGAACTGTAGTAGGTAAAATAAAATTCTTTAATGCTCATCAGTAGGCTTGCTGGCACCTCAAAATTCTATGATATTTCATGACATTAGAAATTTTCAGTGTGTAAAATTTCATTTTTTTAAGGATATCACCTATGCTATAATTTTTTTTTTCTTCCAGGATTTCTTGAGATGACTCTTGGCTGTCTGAAATTTGATTGTAGTTAAGCATTTTTCTTGAAGGCTTCTTAAGCATTTTTAAGTGTACAGTTCCTTGGTCTAATCAAAGAGAAACTTAATTAACATCAGCAGGCTTAACCCTTTGACTGTAGACGCATTAACATGCGGGGTTGCTACTGTGCCCAGGTGCTCTAGATGTGTTTACGCACGCCCTTGCTCCTTCCGTCAGGTGCACTGGAAGTGTATACACGCGTTGCCTTGCTGCCCTGGCTATGCTCTGGACACGTTACGACATCCTGCCGCTCGGGTCCCTGTGTGCTCTGCACATGTTAACGCGCGAGCCACTTAGCGGCTAGGTCAGCTGGTTAATTGCTTTCCAACGTTCGGCCTGTGTGTGTTTGCAGGTGCGATTTTATATGTGTTGCTATTTTCATTTTAGTTTTCACTCAGAATATGGCTCGTCGTCGTGTTTGTCCAAGGAAGAAATCATGGAGATTCTTACTAGAAATGACAGTGAGAATGATCTCTTCGATATTGATGATAGTGATGACCCTTCAATAGGATCTCGAAGTAATAGTCCTAAGCCTTATACATCAGCTAGTGGAAAACGATCATCTGTCTCCACAAGAGGTGAACATTTTCATTATCTGAAGCTTCATATAGTGAGAGCTAAATGTGTGCAAAAAGGGGATGCTTTAGTGACAGGATTGACTGTAGGTAAAGCCATTCTCATCCTTTTGTACATGTTTTAGACGATTCAGCTGCAGGACACAAATATGGATTATGTCAAGAGTCCAGCATTCTGTTATTTTTCGGTATATTTTTAACAGAAGATCTTATGAAATCTATTACTGAAGAAACCAATAGATTTTAATTATATACCAAGACAAATATGCCAGAATCAATTCACTCTAAATTTTCAAGGTGGAAGGATTTACTGAGAGACATTTTCGAAATATTATTCATATTAAAAATTCAGAGAAGAGCACGCCAACGTGTAGGTGCACTGGATGTTTGAAACAGAAAGTGCGTCCAGAAACCAGGTGCAAATACAGAACATGCAATGTACAGTACCACCTTGTGTTGTGCCATGTTTCGAGGCTTGTTACACGAAAAACATTAATTAACCATAGGTAACTGCACTATAAAAATTATATAACATTTATACGCCTTTAAAACTAAGTGAAATACAAAAAATTGATTTTTTTAACTTCGCCAGTGATGGTCCAAAGCCCAGAACCAAAAGAAGGATGCAAAATATATAAAGAATTTGTGAAAGGTATTCGAACACTAAACTTCGAAATTTTCTCCTCATGAATTACTACGCTAAATAAATAAATAATAATAATAAAAAACAAACAAACAAACACATTTCAGTTGATGTAATATGTATTTAGCATATGAAGTACATGTATGTTTTTCTACGGAGACATTCACTTTTAGAGGAGCTTTAAATTGAAAAAATTAGATGTCAGAGTAACTGCATTTATTTTGTATCGGGGGTTTCAAAACGCAAAGTGACAGCCGAAGGCCATTACACACAATGCCCCAGAATATTCAGCACATAACAAGTTGGGCCACATGCTGAATTCAGCAGTGCAGGTATCAGCCGACCGCAGCCACTCAGCGCAGGTAGACGGCTTAGCCGACAACAAAAAAGCACATAGCGAGGGCTCTGCCGGGCAATACCTAGCAGTTAAAGGGTTAATAGTACCTGTAACATTTACGAGATGGCTTTAAAGCCACTTCGAAGATATCAAATAAAAGAATTTCTCCTTTTTTTGTTGTAAAATCACATTTTTTTTTCAGGAAAGACACTTGAAGAGCAAAACTTTATCTACATATGAAATTTCATCCAAACCATTAAAACCATTTCCAAGAAACCAAAAAAAAAAAAAAAAAAAATTGATGCACAGTACCTTGCTGTAACCACAGAGAAACTAACTAACACCAGTAGGCCTATTGGTACCTGGAACTTCTATGAGATTAGAGTTGTTTCTGAGATACTGAATACAAAAATTGCTTGTTATTTGTAAAATTGCGTGAAGTCACCTATTTATATAAACTTGAAAAGCACAATGCTTATATTCTTGATTAAGTTCACTCATACAATATCGGTACCAGAATCATGGCTAAGACATCAGATGACAGTTCCATAGAAAAGTGGTCCGCAACTGGTGTGCCGCGACAAGGTGAAGGTATGCCGTGAAATTTTACCCATTATAAGGAATTAATTCTCAAGTTTTTATTAATTATATTTTAGTTTCATGTGCCGCGATTGTAAAGTATTGTTGTATTCTAAGAAATTAACTGTTATTTATTTACTCACAGGTGCTGTTAGTTTTGTTTATTCATTTTTAATATATTTTTATTCCTCGCCTCTACTATTGCGCTTTGATGTTCTGTTATATTTACCACATGTTCTTTGTTTGTGCTTTCCCCTCAGTCTAAACTGCTGTGATTAGCAGAACTTTCCAAGCCTTATATTATTTTATTATGTTGTCCGTGTTAGTGCTTCTCCAACAATATTACTTTGTTCCTGTACTGTTGCACTGACGCATTGTCACTGTAAAAACAATCGGCACCATATATGTGACATCTTTGAAGTGTATTAATCCCGCTCCTTAAAACTTCTTCAGTTCTGTCATAGATGTGCTCTGAAGTGGTTTGAAAACTGTCATGATATTTCCTATTACAATTTGCAGACTATTTTATTTCTTCAAGCTGCACAAATTCCTTGATCGGAATGTTCCATCTATGAGAGCAATTGGTGAAGGTGTTGAGCCAGAAAGAAAGAAACAAAAGTTGATGCACTGGAAATATAGTGATAATTACAGTACTTATCACATGGTTTTTCATGGTGTGTGAAAAAACTTGCCCAATTCCCGAGTGTACCGTTTGTGGTGAAAAACACAGTAACACTGCTATGGTTCCCAGTAAACCGAAATGACATTTGTCAACAAAACATTCTCTTCTATCAAGCAAAGATATCAATTATTTTCGTTGGTTGGTGGAAAATAAGAAAAAAACAAAGAATGTTCATGACCGCTACAGTACGTGTTTCGGAAAAGTATAGGAAGCTAGTTATAAGACAGCCGAACTTATCGCAAAGGCCAAGAAACCACAAACAATAGGTGCAATGCTGTTAAAGCCTGTTTGTAAAGAGATGGTGAGAATAGTTCTGGGTTTAGAATCTGATAGGGAAATTTAAAAAATTCCTCTTTCTGCTGACACAATCAGTTGCCGAGTCGTTGATAAGTCTCATGGTATTGAGACATTATGAAGGAGAAAATCAACAAAAGTCAGAAGTTATCACTTCAGATTGATGAGTCCATTGATATTAGCAGCCATGCACAACTTCTGGCTTACATTCGCTACATCGATGGAGATGTAATTGTAAGTAATTTCTTCTTTTGCAAAGAATTTCCAGAGCGAACTACCAGTGAAGAAATGTTTCGTTTGACTGATGAATATTTGCTCCTTAATGAATTAACATGGAAGGATTGATTGCATTACTGTTTGTACCGACAGAGCGGCTGCTATGACATGCTGAATGAAAGGATTTACAGCTACAGTACGCAAAGTAAATCCCAACGAACCATGCGATCATTGTCTCATTCACCGACAAGCCATTGCCGCTAAGTTTCTGCCACCTTCACTGAAAGATGTGCTGGGCAAAGTAATAAAAGCCGTGAACTTCATAAAATCGCAGCCCCTAAATTCATGACATTTTTCCATTTTATGTCAGGAAATGGTTTCAAGCACACTACACCCCTGCTACATACAGAAGTATGCTGGCTGTCACGAGGAAAGGTGTTGACACGAATATTTGAACTTAGAGAAGTGGTCCAGGTTGACTGTTGAAAGACATAAGTGCGAGGATTTATTCATAGATGGGGAATGGGTATGTAAGATGGCATACCTTTCTGACATTTTCCTACACTTGAATGAGTTGAACATCAAAATTACAAGGCAGAAACGAAAATATTCTTATTAGTATGGATAAGATTAAAGGATTTTAGAATAAGCTGGATTTGTGGTTACAGATGATTGAATATGGGTCGTGTGAGAGGTTCCAGACTGTATGGTCACTTTATGACGGTAATAAAATGGTGATGGACTTAATTAAAGAACATTTAGAAGTCCTGCAGCATAAATTAAAAAGGTACTTTGGAGAAAGTGTTGAAGATTTCAACTGGGTTCGTGATCCATTCGTTGCAAATTCGGAACATCTTCCAATTAATATTCAAGAGGAACTCACAGGTTTAAAAGTTAACAGAACTTTGAAAATAAAACTTCTGGAAGTTCCTTTAGATACATTTTTTCTAACAATAAGGAATGAATATCCAGCTATCTCCAATATGGCAGTTAATGTGTTATTGCCATTTTCAACTGCACATTTATGCGAATTGGGCTTCTTGATGTTGACTGAGATTAAAACATCCAAGAGGTAAAGATTAAAATCCGTTGATGAAGAAATGAGGCTTGCATTGTCAACAATTTCTCCACGGATCAGCCAGGTGTGTGCAGTTAATCAGGCACAAGTGTCACTTTGAAGGTATGTGTACAATCATTTACTTTAATAGTAATATAAAACTACCTGATTATTAATTTTATGCAACCGCTGTTTTTAGCTAGCTTCTTTTTTTCTCAACCGCCCGATCGGTAAGGTGTGCTATGAGATTTGTGGATAACCTTAAGGTGTGCCGTGAGTAGAAGACTGACAGGCGAAGCACATTCATACGAGAAGATAGTCTCACCAAATCTCCCTAACATTAGTGAGTATACGGCTACGACATGTTACAATGTGCTGCCACCGCTACTGATGTGAAGTTAATCGTTTGGTTTCAAGAGAAAGACTGCCCAAATTGAAGATGGCTGCATGGTTTTTTATAAGTTTCCCAAGGCCCATGATCTCAATAACTTCTTCCATTAATTAATGTCTCCCAATGTAGTAAGTGGTTTAACTTGCAATTAATACAAGGGCTTCCTGTGATCATATTCTATCTTGTTTTAATTTAATGCAGCATTCAAAAGGGTTTCTATGAGATTAATCTCACTGGTTGGCACAATTTTACAACAACAATTAATGACAATCTGTCTTTAAATTCTTAACTATCTGACAAATGCTTAAACTTTTCACCAAAACCATTATATTTTTGTGATCATCTAAATTTAGGATATCCACTGATATAAATTTCTCCAGTCTATTCCTTTTAGTTAAAAACTTTAATTTTCTCTCTCAATTAAAACTGCTGATTAAACTTTGCCAGTTAATTTTACTCTCAAAATATTCAGGACAGTGCTGGTGATAAAAGATAAGCTGTGACTTTACTCAATCTAAAGCTATTCTATATCTTAAATTCTATCTTTCCTAATCGCTTGTTTAAAAACATCAAAAATCCAAATTATCTCTTAAATTAAATTTTTCTGGATATAATGAATACACTTAAAAATGATTCTTATGATGAGTTTTCACTGTGGAAATTAATGCAGGAAAATCCACTCAAGCTAACAATTCCTTTAAACAAAATTTCTAAGTCCTACATAAGTGGCTTCAAAATCAGTCTATAGGATATATTACTACTTGGGATAGGAATGATTCTGGTGAACTAAAGGGTATCTTACAATGTGTTAAAATTAATGTTTTTTTTTTTAAGTACTGTACATATTAAAATATTACAGTTAACACCAAGGACATACAAAGCAAACATTTCAACTTCTTATAAGCAGCTGACTTGAGCTCTCATGCTCACACATATGTATCCACAGGTGGCGCTGCATTTGCAACAGTGCTAGATAACACTCGGGGCTCGACTCCAGGAAATTCATGATATAAATGTATTATATTCTAACAGGATGTTTGAGCTTCCAATGATTAATGTAACTTTCTTCTTACAGTCATTCTTTCTTTTCTTCGCTATGTTCATTGATTCATGTTAATGAACTCTTATAAATCCTTGCTGCTGATTTAAAATTCTTTTCTATACAAATTTCTATAATACTGTGACTGCCAAGCTCTCCATCAATTATCCCACCATTGATATCAAACTAATTTCCCTATTTGCAATATCGCCCATATGAATCAATTCTACTATGACACACTTCTAATTTTCAAACCAGTTGCTTAGTGTCTCAGTTCTTTTCACCTCCTCAGTATCTTCTTCCCAATCTTTAAAAAATAAATATCTGAATGTTCTCACCCTTGCCCTTCCTCCCTCCATTGAAAACTGGTTTACTTCCTTCATATCCATGTGATGGAGTATCCATATACTACATGGTTACATTTTGACCTCTTTTGTATTCTCCTGTCACTCCATGTAGTGTAATGTGGCTTTGCCTTGAGGTGAAATGTAGATTTTTCCTATTAATTTCAGATGACATTTTTTTCTGTTTTCTCTTATCAGACTATTATTCAAATTGCTGGGTATATAATGAACACAACTAATATTTGATTATAAATTCTGTATCAAATAGTGATACTTGCCGTTCCTGCAAATTATTAGTAATTGGAAAAAACATTTTTCTCAGGTTCAACCAGAGGGTCATTTTGTTTTTGAAGTTCCTTTTCAGGTACAACATCACTTACTTCATTGAGCTACTCTACAGTAGCTCACAGAACATTTCTCTCACCCATCTTAGTTATTATTCTCTTGGTGCATTGTGGGTGATGTGGACTGGTATTGACATGAATTGAATTGTGCAGTTTTTCTTTTTCAAGCAAAATCTGCGCTGCTAACATCACAGGCTCTTCTAGTAAATGTAAAAATCATGATACTTTTAAATGACTGGAGAGTTTGTCTTCTATGGGGAAAATTAAATAAAACCTACTGCCATTTCTGATTTAAAACCATTAAATTGTCTGAGGCAGAGGTTGGGAAGGTTGTACTTTTCATTAATGTTTTCTGGGGTCAAAATCTCAAGTAGTCCATAACTTTTTCTGTGGAATTGGAATAATGATGGAAGGAAACCATTGCTTGTGAGAAGAACATCTTTCAAATTACTCCTAAGGTCTCCAAATCAATTCTTGTCAGTACAATTCATGACAGTATAAGTGATCACAAGGCTTTAAAATCTAGTCTGACATTGAAACACGATGAAGATAAGCTCGTGTGTTGCTTTGATAAGGCAAATTTGGCAGGTATGCTTGATCACTAGGAACAAATTTTGAAACATACACGCTAAATACGAATGTTGAGGAACTTTGGTATAATTTGAAAGAAATAATGTGGACGGGTAAAAATAAATTTGTTCCTAAGAAATTTATTAAGGTTAGTAAGAACTTTACATGGCAGAATTGGGAGGTGAAACGTTTACTTAGGAAGCAAAGGCATTTACTTACCATGGTAAAGAAATCAGAGGACTCACCTCATCTCCTTAAATTAGTCGAGCTGTAAGCCTATGTGTGCAAGGCAATGCATGAAGTCAGCAATTTATCTGGTCATATATCAAAGTAATAAAAGGCTCTCATAAGGTTATGCTGTCACTAATGAAGGAAAATAGGGAATTATCAAAATATGGCATAGAGAAAGCAGAAATTTTGAATAATATCATTAACAAAGCCTTCACAATAGAATATGTAGAGGAGATCCCAATATTTAATAAGGTTACCATCAAAATGATGGAAGATCTCATTCTTGAAGTCGATTGAATAACAAAACTGCTTAAGAATGTAAAAACCAATAAAACTCCCAGACCAGATGGCATTCCTACTAGATTTTACTCTAGGTACGCAAAGGAAATTGTGCCATACTTGATGAAATTATAAACCACCTTTTTGGTTCAAGGAAATATACCTGCTGAGTGGAAGACCACCATCGTACACCCAGTATTTAAAAGTGGGAATGTTAATGATCCTCAAAATTATAGACGGATCTTGATAACTTCAATATATAGCAGGATTTTAGAACATATCATTTATTCAAATGTGATGCAGGTTTTGGATGAAAAGGATCTTTTAAACTCAAGCCAACATGGATTCAGAAAGGCTGATGCTGGGATACACAACTTGCACTTTTAATTCATGACTTGTGCTGGGTTATAAATAAGAAATCCCAGGTTGACTTAGTTCTATTAGATATTAAAAAAAGCCTTCGACACTGTGCCTCACATAAGATTACTTACGAAACTTTTTAGTTATGGTATATTTAGACAAATATGTGACTAGATTGCAAACTTTTTCCCAAGGGAGTGTGATAGGGCATCTGTTGTTTCTCATATACATTAATGATTTATTGAATGTAATAAGGGGGGGGGGAGAAAGACTATTTGCTGATGATGCTATTATTTGTAGTGAAATAAAAAACCAGGACGACTGTGCTTTGTTACAAGCTGATGTTATGAAAATAATCGCTTGGTGCAAAGACTGGCAGCTGCATTTGAATGCTGAAAAACGTCAAGTCATGCATATAAGTAAAAAAGAGACACCATTTAGCTCTGAATATAAAATTAATGGCACTGTCCTTAAAATGGTAGATTTCACTAAATACCTAGGTGTAACAGTTTATAATAATTTATTGTGTAATGAACAAATTGGGAAAGCAAATCATATGCTCTGATTTCTAGGTCATAATTTAAAACAATGTAGACTGGAAGTTAAATCGATTGCATAAAAAAGCTCTGGTGGATCCTCGCTTAGAATATTTTTGTTCTGTACGGGGCCTCCATCAAAAGAGAAGGTCCAAAGAAGAGCCGCCCGATTCGTAACAGTTATATACAGCTGGAGAGAAAGCGTACGTGTGATGTAGAATGAATTGGGTTGGGAAGACCTGGAACACCTATTTAAGGATGACAGCAAACACATATTACCACCAGCTACATTCATATTTAGGAATGACCGGGAAAATAAGAGAAATCAGGGCCAGAACCGATTAATTTCTACACTCTTTTTTTTTTCTTTTCTTCCACAGGTGATTAGGGAGTAGAATATAAAGGAGTTATCGAGTGAGAGAACTTAGATTCCTATAGAAGTAAGTATCTATAAACCCCTCTGGCCATCCTGATTTGGGATTTCCATGGTTTTCCCAGATCGCTCCAGGCAAATACTTGGATGGTTCCTAAAAATAGCCCATGGGCACCTCTTGCCATATCCCGTATATTCCTTCCTATGCACAAATGGTTACACGTTAAGATTGGTGTAATGCACCCTCCGCCACCCACTTTTAGTGAATTGCAGAGTAATAATCATAATAATAATCTAGAATCACAAGACAAAATTTTTTCCCCCTCCTCCTTCAAAATATAAGCAGTCTGCCTGAACTTTGTTGACCAAGATGTTGTTGAGTTGGGTAGTCTGCTGAAACATGTTGGAGGGAGGAGGGGTACTGTGGTTAGAAATTTGAAGAAAAGGGTGTGAATATCAGGGATAGAGCATAGGAAGTTATGCACAAATTGCCGAATTGGTTAATGGAATCAGGACCAGAGAGAACTGGTTGACAAATACAAGGGTATGGTTGGTTTTTATAGATGCAGAGCAAGAGTAGTTATGTGGAAGGTGGGTGACAGCATGAGAGCTTTACTAAGAGCTACAGTATAGAGTTGGGAAGTGAGGACATGTGAGAGTTTTAATTAAATGGCAGAAGTAAGTTCCAATTAAAAATTTGTGGAAACATTTAAGTCACTGTATATTCTTCAAAATCAGTTTCAATTAGCTGGTATCTGGAAATTACACTAAACTGAGTTTAATCCTTTACATTGAGTGCAGGTTAATTTTCATGAAGAAATTCATTAATTAATATTACAACTTTTCATTAAAGTTCCACCCTTTCAATTAAATATTGCAGGCAAAATTAAAGTTCTTTTTACTTGTTCCAAAATTTTCCAAGACTCAAATATATACCGCTGAAAATATTCTAAGTCAAAAACTGTATCATCGGAAATAATTCTTAGTCTGGAATGCGTTAGAATTTTTCTTAGTTCAAACACTGCTTGGCTCCTCTGTGTCACATGCACATGTACACTCATATCACAATCTAGAGAACAAGCCTAATCAAAATATCTACTGAAACTACTATAGAAGATTTTACAGGCCACATTTACATTGTTCACATATTTTATTTCACCCAGTTAACTTTTTATGTTCTTCTGTAAGTTAAGTTACACTTTCTTTTATTTGTAACATGTAAACTTGGCAGTTAAAATATTTACTGGAGAGGATGATTGTACCACAGAAGTGAGGGAATTGGGTTACAAAACTTTGTTCATACTATTGTTTGAATATGGTAGTGTAGTTTGGATCTCACATTTTGAGTATCAAATACGAGTTTGAGGACGTGTAAAGGATAAAAGCTAGATTTGTTTGTGAAAATTACTGCCGTACCCAATAAGTAACTGATATGATAAAGGAGCCTGGTGTGGGAGTCACTGGGAGACAGGAAGAGAGTGAAGAGAATGGTAGGAATGTACAAGGTGTATGTTGGTGATGAGGCTTGGAAAGATATTGGTTAAATATTTAGGAATAGTGCGTTGAAGGGAAAATATGACCATAAGAACCAAGCTGGCACTCCGTTTAATGCAGAAAAGAGAGAGAAAATTTTCTTTTGTATGTATGTCAGAAATAAATTACCAAGGAATGAATAATTTACCAAAAACACTAAAGGAAATTAAAATTCATATAAGGCAAAGGTAAATGGTTGGAAGAATTTACACACAAAGTATATAAGATAAAAATAAGAAATTTCAAATTTCAAAATTAAACTAGAATTATGTATTTTTATTTTCACATAGTTTTTGCTTCACAGCATGGGGCAGGGAGCCAGTTTGACACAAGTGCCCCATGCTATCACACCGATGCCTATGGGCTTATGTAAGATGCTGTGTAGTGAAGCTATGTAAGTTGGTAAATGAGGTGTGTAGTTGTAAAAGTGGAATGTCCAATAAAAGAAAAACTTTTGCCAGTGGCAAGTTTGGAATTGTTAAAGGTCGCTGAATACATGTTGAAAGTTAAGGTCTATTGCATGGGAAAGATCCATGCGGTTGTCGAGGACAACTAGAAATATTTCTGGAAAAAGATAATTTGAGACTCGGTGGTCTGGTAAAGTATGTGAAAGGGGCAACAATTAGGATTTTTGAGAGAGAGATGAACATTTCATTGAAGAAACATAGAGAATCACAACCATGCCACAAGAATTGGTTAATGGAATCATGACTAGGAGAGGGTTATAAATGGAGCTGTGGTCAATTTTTAGGGGTGCTGTTTGTGAATAGTAGCATCAGAGATTTGTCCAAGGCTTTGATTTGATTTGATTTGATTTTTTATTGGTCCATTTGGTCAGTTTATAGTACAGGTGTACATACTGACATTAGACAAGTCATTTTAATGAATTGATGATACATATACTTATGAGATGATGGGATTTGTACAGATGATGGATAATATGATGACAAACAAGTATACATGCAGACAAGATACAAAGTTAATATTCTTAGAATATTTTTTATGAGTCCATATATTCACCAATAGAGTAAAAACTGTGTCTCACTAGAAATGCCTTTAGTTTTATTTTAAATGAGCTACAGGAAGCATTTTTTACTTCCTCTGGGATTTTATTATAGTGTGCTATTCCAGAATTTAAAATACTTTTTTGATATGTTGTAGTCCTGCAAAAATTTTTGTGGATGTCTGAATGCCCTCTAGTGAAGTGATTATGTAGCATATTATTTTTTATTATTTTGTTGTTTTTTAAGAGATACTCTCTTGTGAAGATGATTATTTCGTAGATGTACAGGCATGGAACATTTAGTATGGCAAGGTTTATGAAATGTATTCGACATGATTCTGATCTTTTTAGGCAACATATGGTTCTCATTGCTCGTTTTTGCATCCTAAATATATTAGTGCTTTGTGACGAGTTACCCCAGAAAATAATTCCATATCTTAACAGTGAGTGGAATTGGCCATAGTATGCTTGTATTACAGTATTTATACTGGTAGTATTCCTAAGGATTCTCAGTCCGTAACACACTGAAGACAGTCTTGTAGCCAATTTGCTTGTGTGTACATCCCAATTCATGTTTTGTTGTACCCATAAGCCCAAGAATTTTGTTTCGTTTACATTCTTTAGATCTTTATCATTTATGGCTACCTGAATATTGTTTTTGCTAACTGAGTGGGGTAGAGAGAAATTCAAACATACTGTTTTTTTCCTCATTTAAAATTAGGTTGTTTGTGTCAAACCAGTTTTTCAGCTCGCTCATGGTTTTTTTTTGCTTTTAATTCTAAACTTTCTAAATTTTGTGAGGTGAGTAAAACACTTGTGTCATCTGCAAACTGAACTGTATCTTTTGAATGAACAGTTCTTGTGAGATCATCGATATAAATTAGAAATAATATAGGTCCTAGCACTGAGCCTTGGGGTACTCCATACTTTACAAACTGTTCATTTGAGGTAAATTTTTCTCTTGTATTATGTTTTTGGTATGTTGTTTCATGGTCTACAGTTACTATTTGTTTGCGATTTTCAAGATAAGATTTGATCCAGTTTTTTGCATTTCCTCTTATTCCCATTTTTTCTAGTTTAGTTAGCAGTATACTGTGATCTATTTTATCAAATGCCTTTGATAGGTCCAGGAAAATACCTGTGGCCATATGATTTCCATCCAAAGCTTTTATAACAGATTCTAAGAATTCAAATATTGCAGTGTGTGTAGATTTATTTTTTCTGAATCCATGCTGTTGAGTAGAAAGTAATGTGTACTTGTTTATAAACTTAAGGAGTCTGTCAAGGAATAGTTTTTCTAATATTTTGGAGAAGACACTTAACTGGGATACAGGTCTATAATTTGTCACCTGATCAGGAGAGCCTTTCTTTAATAGTGGAGTCACTATAGCGGTTTTGAGTATTTCTGGAAAAATTCCAGTTTGCACAGATATGTTAAATATTTTTGCAAGGGGGGTAGCTACATGGTTAAAACAGGTTTTCAAGATCAAATCTGGTACCTCATCCAACCCACATGAATAACTATTTTTTAATGTTTTTATGGTTTTTATAATTTCATCAGGATTAGTTTCAGCTAGGTACATTGTGATACTAGATGTTGTGGAAAGACTAGGAACATCTTTAGTTTGTTTATTGCACTTTTTATTAATTAATTGTTCTGCTAAGGATGTAAAATACTTATTGAATTCTTCGGCTATCACTTTGGGGTCACTAATTACTGAATCGTCAATACACAATTTGACGTTCCTTCTTTCGGTTTTGGTACTTTCAGTTTGCTGTCTGATAACATGCCACATTGCTTTCATTTTGTTGGAAGATTTTTTGATAAAATTGTCATTTGCCATAATTTTTGCTTGCTGAATTACTTTTTTATAAATTTTCTTGTATTTTTTAGCATAATTTGAAAATTCTTGACTAACTTGATTTTGTTTACAGTAACTTTGTAGAAAACGATTTCTTTCACCCGATATTTTTATTCCCATAGTTACCCACTTTTTGTTTGGTCTTTCTGCCACTAATTTCCTTTTTTTGGGAAAAACCAGATTAAAGTAGTGTAGAAAGGTACTGTGGAATACATTGAAGCTGTCATTTGCATTTGTTTGATCATATACTTCCTTCCAAGTTTCATTTGATAGCAGTAAATTAAACAAACGTATATTATCATCACAAAAATTTCTCTGATATGTAATCTTTTTACAATTTATGGTTTTATTATTTATTTTTAATGATATGAGTTGTGCTTCATGGTCACTGTAGCCCATACTTATCACTTCCCCTTTTGAAAAGAGTCTTGTTTCTGATACAAACACTTGATCAAGAAGAGTATTTTGATGGTTAGATAACCTGGTTGGGGAGTCTATTTTTGGTTTCAAGTTGAACGATTTGAGCATATTTAATAGATCTAATTTGTCTTTACTGTCATTGAGGAAGTTAACATTGAAGTCACCACAAAGCACTAATATTCTACTGGGTTTAGTCACTTTGTTTAGTAATGATTCTAATTGGGCAAGGAAAGTCAAAAAATTTCCATCTGGTGGCCTATAGACATTTATAACTACTATGTTGGCATCATGCAAAAAAGTTGCACAAGCTTCAAAATTTTCTATGGAAAGCTGAACACATTTTGAGATATTTTGACATTTCATGTGTTGTTTGACAAAAATAGCAGTACCTCCATGCTTAGAAGTATTTCTGCAGAAACAGCTGATTAGTTTGTACCCTGGCAATGTAACTGAATACATTTCGTCATGACTTAACCAATGTTCTGTGATACAAATTATATCAACATTTAGCTTGTACTGTAGTAATACTTCCAATTCTGTTAATTTATTGGTAAGTGATTGCACATTATGGTGTAGAATAAACAGTTCTGAATTACTTTGCTTTTTACTTGTGATATGGGGTTCCTTATGAATTTCTATTGGCATTTCTAGTGATTCACTTACCCTAAAAAAAAATTCTTTTCACCATCTTCTACACTTTTGGCTTCATCTTCTAGCTGGTAACATGTTTTATTCACAAGTTCTTGAAGTTTTGTTTCTGCACTCCTTTGCCCACATGATTTTGTACTTGAAAATGCAATGATGTTATCCGTTTTCTTCGGTTTGATGAAAACCCAATTGTCTATTAAAGTTTGCTTCATTTCTATCTTGCCAGTCTCTTGTTTGCTCACACTTTGATTTTGTTGGATTAATTCTGCAATTCTATTGCAAACATGTTCCTTTCCATACCTGTTTAAGTGTAGTCCATGACTTGTAAAGTGCCTTCTGTTTAATCGTTCAGTTTCAAAGTTTATACTGACATGAGCACTGTTGATATTGTTTGATGAGTTTATGGCCTTCCAGAAATACTTGTTCGCCGCCTTAATTTTAAAGTTTAAATTCGGCACATCATGTCTGAGAGGAATCGGATGTACAATTACATTTGTTTTTTTGCTTAATGCATGGATAGTGGATGTAAGTGTATTTAGCGCACTACAAAGATCTTCGTAGCTATCTTCTACGTTATTCGTCCCCGCCATAACCACTACACAGTCTTTGTGATTATAACCTTCACTCAGTTTATCAATGCTTTTTGTAACTTCTTCAATGGGCGCATTTGGCTTGATTATGGCTTCAATATTGTAAAGAGAGCCTAATTTCTTCTCTCCTACATACAGGTCACTTTCCTCAATAGGGTTATTTTTTCTACTAATATGTGATCTATATTGTTTTTATGGAAGAGAAAGATAAATTACATTGAACACTCACCAAAGTTGAAGGGAGGAGGGCAGAAGCAACAAAAAACAATACCAACAATAAAAACAATGTTTCAGGCAAATCCATTTTTCAAGAAAACAACACTTGTGGTGAACACAGCCATTATTATTTTTATTTCTTTGTTCCTCATTTTTCGTAGATTACATTTCACTTACTTAACGATTGTCTATATCTCCCTCATCACTGTGACCCATCCTTTCTACATTCAACTGTGACTTCAGTCATGTGATGAATATCTGTGTGTACACATCTGATCTCTCTACGTGATAACGATTTTATACTGAAATATTAGTGTTTAAGTGTTCATTGCAACCCGTCTGTTTTCATATGTGGTAATTGATGAATGTCATTTCCCTATTTTTCCTTATTTTTATAACATAAAAGAATTTTAATTCTCTTTATTTTCACAACAAGTTTCTTAAAAATAAATTGCAAGGAAAGGGAAATGACTCATCACTCACCAAAGTTGAAGGCAGTGACAGGAGAAGAACATACGAGGTATGTCCACAAAGTAAGTTCCATTTGGTTATATAAAACAAACGTGTAAAAATATTTATTGTACAAAAATCTACAACTGTTAAACTACTTTCTACATAGCTTCCGAAATTTTGTAGGCACTTGTCATAGCGTGGCACAAGTTTTTGTATGCCTTCTTCATAGATGGTTGCCACCTGTGTATTTAACCATGTGGTAACATGTTCTTTCAGCTCGTCATCATTGTTGAAGTGTTGACCACCAAGGACAGATTTTAGGTGTAAGAAGAGATGAAAGTCGCTAGGAGCAATGTCCGGGCTGTACGGAGGATGATCAAACACGTCCCAGTGAAATTCCCATAAGAGTTGTTTGGTCACATTCGCCGTGTCAGGTTGGGCATTATCGTGGAAAAAAACAACACCTTTTGACAGTAATCCTCGGCGCTTGTTCTATATAGCGCAGCGCAATTTCTTAATGGTCTCGCAATAACCATGTGCATTGATTGTTTGGCCTCGTGGTAAGAAATCAATCAGAAAAATCCCTTTTCTGTCCCAAAAAACGGTGCACATGACTTTTCGAGGTGTCAAGATTTGCTTAGGCTTAACCTTCATTGGGGATGAAGTGTGCCTCCATTCCATTGTTGCCGTTTTGTTTCAGGGGGGTCGTACGATACCCGAGTTTCATCCCCCGTGACTATCCGAGAAAGAAAACCATCACCTTCTTCATTGTAGTGTGTCAAAAACTGAAGTGCACTTCCCATCCGTTGTTTTTTGTGTTGTTCAGTAAGAATTTTGGTAACCCAACATAAGCAAAGTTTTCGAAATTTCAGTTTTACAGTAACAATTTCGTGAATTAGTGATTGTGAGATTTGCGGAACTTCCATAGCAAGGGCACTAAGTGTAAACTTACGGTTGTGCTTAATCCTGTCTTCAATTGTGTGAACTAGTTCATCAGTAACCACAGACTGGCATCCACTTCGTTCTTCATCGTGCACTTGATCACATCCTTCATTGAACAGTCTGACCCATCTTCTAACCATTGAATCACTCATAGCATTTTGTCTGTAAACCTCGCAGATTAGCCGATGAATTTCCTTTGATTTAACTTTCTTTGTGTTTAGAAAACGAATCACATCTGATTTCACATACGGCGGCATTTTCAATTATGGCTGACATTATAAAGAAGCACTACAAAGCACATGTTGGCAGCAGCAATCTGAAAATGGTGTATATGTCTTCTCTTTGAGTCAGAGTAACTGCTGTGCATGCTCGGAACTGCGATCGTAGTGCTGCTGTGGACAGAAATAGAAACGGAACTTACTTTGTGGACGACCCTCGTATATCACGAACACACAAGACTCTACACGAGTCAATTAGCAACCTTCGGCGTGTGCACAGCTCCCGAGCTTCATGACTCATTTTCTGCAACATGAATAAGGTTTAATAACCGAAATATTGTGTATATTTGTGTGTTCGTGATATATGTTCTTCTCCTGTCGCTGTCTTCAACTTTGCTGAGTGATGAGTCATTTTCCCTTTCGTTGTAATTTATATTTCCTAAAGCAGTTTCATTTTTCCTTAGCTTAGTTTCTTATAAATAGACATTTTTGATGTTTCAATGATGATTTTATTTTGGAGTACACATGAACATTCAGTTTTTATGTATTTTTTTATCATGGCAGGTAATTTTGTCAGAGGTTTTAATGTTTTCATGTTAAAGCTGAGAGCTACTTTTCAGTACATATATTTCAGCAGAAGAAGTCAACTTTATGTATAGATTTACATAATAATCTACTTTTTGTAGAATTTACATATTTCCTGTTTCTTTTACAATAATTTACATTATTGAAGAAAGAATCACTGATTTTACAAAATAAGAATTATCTTCATATAATTATGGAAGATAGACAATTTATGTAAGCAAAAATATATAAATATTTGTCTCTTATAATGCAGGTCTAATAGTTATATGCAACATTTTCCTAATATTGGTGATATTATTATTTATGTTTTGAAATGCTTATCTATTTATGCAGGAAACTCTCACTCTCAACAAACATGATTGATAAGATTACAGGAATAGGCTCTCTGAAGAATTTGAAGATTTTGTCTCTTGGAAGGAATTATATCAAAGCTTTTGCAGGGCTGGTAAGTATTAATTGTTATGGTTTAATGTTGCTTGGGGTGTCAACACTTTTTATAAACCGTTAACCATGGATAATGCAGGTTATCTAATATAAAGTTAATACAACTTTCTTAATATACTTGCACTGTAACAGATAATGGCCGAGGTACATCATAAAAATAAAAATTCATAGCTGAAAATCATTCCATATATTTTAAGTTTCCAATTAGATAATAAGTCCTAATGTTGTGTAGGACATTCAAAATCCTTTCTGAAGACTGCAGGTAACCACACACACAACATCACGTTCACTCCTGAATACATCTGCATAATTCCCAAATTTTCACTAAAGTGATGGTTAAAGTTCGCTCATTTCCAAAAAAATTCAAAGTTCATCACTGAAGTTAGTCTTGATAAGTTTCTATGTTCAGTTCTGCAAAAATACATTCAGGGTTCTGAAACTGTGGTTGAACATCAGGAAAATTTCTGAGTTCCACTTTTGTCAAAAATATTTAATCTGCAAAAGCTACATGTTGCAAATTTTTACAAACCCAACTACCGCTACCTTACCAGATGGCACAATGAGGAAAAAATGGCTGGGTATTTATAGTCTTCTTATTTTAATTCCAATCTTTCTGAAACTCTCCCATTTTGTAGAGTGGGTTATTCTGAGATTTTTGTATTTTGATACAAACATAACAATTTACAGTCAAATCCATATGATATTTATGTCATGTATAGAATATTATACTGAATGTAACAACAATATTCTGAGTTGATACTTGCTGAAAATATTTAAATGCTTGTTTCAAACCTTCAAAGCAATAATGTTTTGCAAGAATATTCTACTTTCTCTTATATAATATATTTGGATGCAGTAAAAAAAAAAAGGAATATTAAAAAATAGTTAGTAAGAAAATAAATTTCATACAATTGGTTATATACCAGTTGCTGCATATTATATAAATCTCAGAAAAGGTAATCAACATAGTATTTGTGAATGTATCAATTAATATTTCAATAAATAAAGCATTTCTTAGAAGAATTGTGGGAATATAGAAGAAATAGCATTTCCTGAACATCTTACTACTCTGACAGGAAACCTATTTACTGATTAATAAGGCTAGATAGACTAGTACCTAGACCTTTGAAACCATAACTCTGCACAGATGCATCTATCTAAAGTTCTGTTTAATATCAATCAGGAGTGAATATCATAAAAATAGTCTGCATCATTGGAATGGTGTAATTAAAGTAGGAAAATGAACAATAAACAATCTTAGATTTACTGATGGTACCATGCTAGTTGCTGCTTCAGAAACCAAAATTAACAACTGTTGAAGAGATTTTGTAATGAAAGCAGAGAACCTAGGCTTGTTGGTGAATAAGGATAAGGCCAAATTATGTTTGTCAACTGAGCTGACATTTTGTCATAGACAGGCTTACTTCCAGCTTATCTACATAGCCTCCATGGTAGGCATGTAAGGTGACAATACAGAGGAAATATGAATGCTTGCAGGAGATGTTGTGTCAAAGCTTTTGCTCCATGTGATTCACAGAAAGGAAGCAAAAGTGAAGTAAGCTAGGATAGTTGTTGCCATTCAGTGTTGGATCTTCTGGGCTAGGTTGACTAAGAACACAGAACACTCCATCTATTCATTTCCATGTTATTTGGCGTTACTGTCCCTGTACTTCAACTGCAACTTGGTGCCATATTTGAGGCATAGGTGAAAGAATGTTTACTTAATGTGAACAAAATTTTTGGAGATCATTAAGAAGACTGGTGGAATTGGAAAGAAAGGGTGGCATTAAGTAATATATATACTCAACTATAAATAGAAATAATAATCAGAGAAGATATGACAAAAAATTAAAACTAGAAGAGAAGTGTTTTTTTTTTCTTTTTTAAATAAATAAATAAGTTACTATTTTCTATCATTTACTGTCTTCGTAATCTTTAAGGAGGAGTTACTTAAGAATTTTTTCAAAGAAGAAAGGGGTGACTGAGTGTGTTATGGAATAGATGAACAGTTTTAAGTACAGCTGAACTCCAGCTATCTGAATAACATTTTTAATTTTGTATACATATATATTAAACATTTGGAAAGGAGAATAACCACCATTTACTGAAGTTGAGTATTGCTGTAGTGTCAAAACATAGAACTACATGTACACACTTAAAGCATTGTAATTTTTGGCTCAAATCCCTTCTTCAACTATAGAGTGGTGTAGCTACCTGATGAAGGCTGCAACTAATTGGAAGCACAGACCATTGGCCAGCAGCTTTTGGTGAGGGAAAATCAACATGGCAGGAAGTATGGCTGGAAGTCGAAAGGCATAAACCCGAAAATTGTGAAACATATTGTGGAAACAAGTCATGGACACATATCAGAAGTTAGCAGAAAATATTAACTAATAAAATTTTCTTTCATATGAATATAAAAAAATATATTACAATTCTTTTTTTTTTAAGAAAAAGATATACACACTACTGAAAGATCAGCTCTGGTGAGCAGTGGTTCATGTGGGAAGAGATAGAGTGGGTGGGGAATGCACGAAAAAGAAGGAATATTAGTGGGTGTTAAATTAAACCTGGCTACTATCAGGTGCCAAATTAATACTGGTAAACCAGTTCCCACCCTATGAGTTAAGAGATGATTGGTCTGTCTGAGAGGACTCTGATGCGATAGGTGGTGAAGCAAAATTTAAAATTATTGGTATCATGCATGGTGGCATCGTGAGATACTGGGTGAAGAGGGTTCTGGTTAAATTTAATTTGTCTGTGTCCATTCATTCTGGTGGCCAATGAATTCGGGTATAACCTATGTATGGGGCTGGGTAATAGATTCAGGTCAGTCAAGGGAGGATACAGATGTAAAAGTCTTATTATGGGAAAGCTTTCCCCAGTTATTTGGTTGGTGAAAGTGATGGAGGCATGGTGCGTGTTGCACAATTTACAGCGAGATCTGTTAAGAGGAAAAGAGCCTTGGGGCTTTGTTGATCGGGAGGCCAATGTTTATTGAATAGGAGTCAGCTGAGATTCAGAGGTCTGCTGAAGAGGGTTCTAGGTGAAGGAGGGTTCTAGGTGAAGGAGGGTTCTCCTTTCATGGCAGGATGTCTACTGAATTAGGTTCTAGGTAGAGAAGGGAGGATTTTTGGGAGGAGAGTTCTCATTTCAGGGCAGGCTTGAGGGACTCAGTTAATTGATTCCAGGCCTAGAAAGTACTGGCTCACCAGAACTGGACTATTGTTGTTTTTTGATGGTTTGGGATTGTTGATAGGTTGATGTGTTGAGATGTGGTACATGAAAGTTGTTTATATACTAAATTTGGGGATAGTAATGTAATATCAGAGCTTTGGAGATGTTATTGGACTACTGTGTGAGAGCCTGCTGGTTAGAACATATGTGCCTACCCCAATTCTGAGGCTGTAGAGGAGGAAAATTTGACGTGATAAGGATGGCAGCTGTCATATTGTAGGTTGGTATGTTTGATATGGACAGATGAGCTGAGGTGGCTATTAGTGAGGGATAAATCCACACCTAGGACAGTGACGTGTGTGGGGATAGGTATATGTGAATTTCAGTGTTAAAGGTATTGAGACTGTTAAGAAAACTGAGAGGTCATTTTCCCCACGGGTGAAGATTATTAAAATATTATTTATGAATTTGAGTAACAAGTGGGATCTGTGGAGTACCTTATCCAGCTGGCTTAGGAAGAGGTTTGCTTGCAGGTGTCTATAGCAGTACCACAAATCTTATGATAAATTTTACTCTGAAAGGAGTAGAAGTTGGACCAGGATGGAGAAGAAGGGTCTGGTGGGGAGGCTGTTAGGGAGTGCAGGGTCTGGTAAATATTCAGTGACGCTAAGACCATGGCAGTGGGAATGTTGGTGTGTACTGAAGTTACATCAATCACTACTAATGCGGCATTGGGAAAAAGAGTTATGGACACAGTAGACAGATGTAGGTGGAAGTATCGTGTGTTTTTAATGTCAGAGGGAAGCTGGCTGACAATGTGTTACAAGAGTTGGTCTACTGGGCAGAAATGTGTTCAGTTTGTTGAACCATAAGCTGCAACTATGGTGTGTCCTGGGTTGCCAGGGTTCTGGACCTTGGGAAGCAATTATAGATAGAGTTAGGGGGCACAGAATTGTGGGAGTAAGGTGTGAGGTAGAATGAGGAGTGAGGCATTGGAAGTAATAAAACACATCCATTTCATGGTTTAGCAAGAAAACAAGCAACTTTTGTTTTATTCACTCAAAGAGAATATACTATTTCCATGGACAGCATTGATACTAAAACTAAGACAATTTATTTCGATATCCTATTATAACTTTTCCACTATATCAAAATAACTGACAGCCCCAAAAAACATTACACAATCACATATATGATTTCTATAAGGTATTTTTTTGTCACAAGCCTGTATCTTCCTTCATACTTAACCAAAATCAATGAATGGGGTGTCATTTTAAAGCTTGTGGTCTTCACTTTGGTCACATCATATTTTAAGAAATGAAGTTTTTGGGATTCGATCCTTAAAGGGTGAAAATGTCAATATTTCTGAAATGCTGTTTTCTGTGTTACGAGTCATTTACCTCCTTGGATACCTATCTGAAATCGTTTAATGAAGTATCATTTTAAAGATTAAGATCTCCGCTTTAGTGATGTCAAATATTAAGACAGAAATTTTCGAAATTCGACCCTTTAAGGGCAAAAGTATCAATATTTTTGCAATTCGTTTTTGTGTCACGAGTGATTTATCTCCCTTAATATCTAACCGATATAGATAAATGAGGTATCATATTAAAGAATAAGGTCTCCGCCGTGGTAACATTATATTTTAAGAAAAGATTTTTTGTAATTCGACCCTTAAAGCGCAAAAATGTCAATTCTTCTAAAATGCTTTTTTTGTATCTTGAGCCATTTATCTCCCTGGATATCTAACCAAAAATGATAAATGAAGTGGGATTATGAGGAGTAATGTCTCAGCTTTGTGAAATCATATTTTAAGAAAGAATGTTTTAGGAATTCAAGCCTTAAGGGGAAAAAGTATAAATTTTTGTATAACGCATTTTTGTGTCACGAGCGATTTATCTCCCTTAATATCTAACCGATATAGATAACTGAGGTATCATATTAAAGAATAAGGTCTCCACCGTGGTAACATTATATTTTAAGAAAAGAGTTTTTCGCAATTCGACCCTTAAAGTGCAAAAATTTCAGTTATTCTAAAATGCGTTTTTTGTGTCTCGAGCCACTTATCTCCTTGGATATCTGTCGAAAATAGACAAATCAAGTAAGATTATAAGGAATAATGTCTCAGCTTTGGTGACATCATATTTTAAGAAAGAAGTTTTTTTGAATTCAAGCCTTAAAGGGAAAAGTATAAATGGCTTTACAATGAATTTTTGTGTCATGAACTATTTATCGGCCTTGATATCTAACCGATAAAGATAAATGAGATTTTATATTGAAGGCTAAGGTTTCCGCCGTGGTAACATTATGTTCTAAGAAGGGAATGTTTCGTAATTCGACCCTTAAAGGGCAAAAATGTCAATATTTCTAAAATACTTGGTCTAAAATACTATGATCATATAATATGTTAAGAAAAAACTCTCTCCACATTCAACCCTTAAGGGGCAAAAATATCATCATTTCTCAATTTTTTATTTTTTTTTACCTCGCTTGATAACTAACCCTAATTGATAAACGAGGTATCATTTTAAAGACCAAGGTGACTGCTTTGGTCACACCATATTTTATAAAAGGAATTTGACCCTTAAAGGGCAAAAGTATCAATACGTATTATTTATACAACATTTTGTTTTTGTTTTTGTTTTTTTTGTTTTTTTGTGTTACAAGCCATTTATCTTCTTCGATACCTAGCCAAAATCGATAAATGACATATCTTTTTAAAAATTAAGGTCTCCAGCTAGGTAAAATCAAAAATTAAGAAAGAATTTTTCGGAATTTGGTGCTTAAAGTGGAAGTGCGTATGAGACTGTTCAGAGCCAAGTCCCAAGATTGCAGCAGCGGATATCAATAAACTTTTTTTATTCAGTAAGTAGCTTTCAGATTTTTTTGTTGTTATGGAAACACTGTTGTTTTGCTATACGATTCCAATGTAAACATTTTATTCGCACAGCAACAAATATTTCAGAGATGTTGTGTGCATTTTATATATATATTTGCTACAAAAGTATGTTTCTACTTTTCATTATATTACAAGCATTCAACCTCACTATTCATTGCATTTTAATCGTGAAATTTTCGCATGGGTCATCTAGTATTACTTAATATTTCTATTTTGTTCATAAGTTTGTAATGTTTGAAGGCACACAGAGCTTTATGAGCAAGTCAGCTGGCATTTCAGAAGTTTGCATGTCTTCAAGTTTAATACATTTATTTAATACAGTATCACAGACAAAATGATAATGAACATCAATAGGTTTAGACCTATTGTGCATTTGCTGATTAGTTGTAAGCTTCAATGTACTCTGACTGTCACTAAAGATAGTAATCATACACAAATTGCCAATGATTTCAAATAACAAATTTCTTAATTTCAAAAGCACATTATCATAATTATGTACTTTATAACCCTCAGGTAAATGAACATAAATATCTTCCTTTAGATTCCTATTTTAAAAAATTGAGGTTACATCTAAATCCTAATTGCCTCACCATAATTGTGCTCTAATTGCAAATAAAAGTCTAATGTCAAGTGTCTAACCACCAATGAAAAGATTTCATGATAAATGTCACCTGCTTTTTACAAAAACCTTTAGCCAATAACCTTGCGTGGTATCACAGATTATCATCTCTTTGAAACTTTTTTTATTTTAATCATCCAATTGCACTGCGCTTGCTGTTGAAGTCACCAGCCTTACCTCCAGGGCTCAAATGTGGTTCCCCTGTCTGACCATATCTGCCTTCATCTTCTGCATCTCTTGCTGGAATTCTTTGAAGATGATATCTAAGACAGAGCTGCCTTCTTCTTTACAGTACACACATAATAAAGTTGTACCATACCTCTGAGGTGGTTTCCTTAGTCTTTTGGGCAATGTCTTGGGCACTCTCAACTGCAGTACTTTCTTCCAAGTTACTTGATCTTCTACTTAACAGAGCCTGATTGAGATGATTTCACTAATTCTGGTTTGTCTGTTACTGTCAATTGTCATTGACCAGACTACCCCACTGAAACTGTTATTTCTTGATATTTGTTTTCTTTATCTTCCATAATAATCACATCTCTGCTTGGTATTATTTTGTTTTTATTCCAATCATAAATTCTACAACCTTTTACATTTTCTGAATATCCAACAAGGATGTGTTTTTGTGATTTTCTGTCCCACTTTAAATGTTTTTCTTTGGGAACATGGACCACTACATCACTGCCAAACATATGAATATGGCTTAAATCAGGTTTCTTGGCATATCACAACTCATATGGTGTCTTGTTCATGATACAATTTATCTGTTTTTTAAGTACACAGCTGTGTTTGCCGCTTCTCCCCAAAATATTTTATCTAGCTTTGTATCAAACAACACACATCTTGCTTGCTCATCTATTGATTGATTCAGGTGTTCGCACCGACCATTTTGTTCTGGGGTGTAAGGGTTACTTTTCTGATAAATAATACCTTCTTTTCTCAGAAAATCTGTAAACTTGTTACTACAAAACTCATAGTCATTATCAGTGCGAAATATTTTAATTTTCTTGTCTTTTTTGTTTTCTAACAAAAGTGTAAATTCTTTAAATCTCCTAGCTTTCAAGAAATAAGTAAATGCCATTTGACTAAATAACAATAAAAAAATATTGTACACCACCTGAGGATTTATGTTCCATTGGGCCACACACATCAGCATATATAATCTGCAATGTTTTTATACTTCTTTTTCCAATATTTGTGAAGGGAAGTCTTGACTATTTTCCCTCACAGCACAACTGTTTTTTCCTGTTTGAAAGTTATCAAGATAACTAAGTCCATGAACCACCCCAGATTTCATTTTATTCATACCTGCTCTATTTTTATGGCCGAGTCTTCAGTGCCACATAGAACCAACCACCAATTAACACAGGAGCAGCTAATAAACTGTAGTCACTTTTCATGGTTTGTTTTATCTTTAACTTGTAAATACCACCAATAAGTTCTCCTACAGCCACCAATTCACCATTCATATTATGTATGAAACAATTCTGTGAGTCGAAATGAACTTTATGAGTTCACTCACTGACAAGAGGTTAGTCGTCAGACTTGACATGCACAATCTATTTTTCACAGTAATATCATAACAACAATCTGTAGTTATTTCTACATCACCAGTACACAACACAGGTACTTTGGTTTTGTCAGTGATTATAACTTCTGGTGCACTTGACGAATACAATGCATTTTTTTATCCACTGTTCATTTGGTGTCATATGAGAACTTGCGCCAGAGTCAATATACCAAACTTGCCAGATAGAAAAACAATACTAAACACATTTGATTGCTTAGGTTCATCTGATTTTGCCAGCAATGGACATTGATTCCTGTAATGCCCACTCCATTCACACCTGTAACAAGTGATGGATTTATCTCCTGTCATTTTGACATTTGACGTTTCCTGCTTTTGTTTTGTCTGTTGGCATTCTTGCTTTTATGGTTCAGCCAACCTTTTGGAAGCGAAAGCAGTTTCTGTCTCTGATTCATTCAAATCTGGCATTTCCATATCAATCAGTTTTGTCTTGGTGACATCTACGATAACAGGAATGCTGGAATGTTCAATCACTATGATCATAGGTGAAAACCGTTCTGGTAAACCTGCTAGTAACAACGAGCCAATCCACTCGTCGTTTATATCAGACTCACTTCCACTTAATCTTTGCAATGTCTCAATAATATCTGTCACATATGATGTCATTGAATCACAATTTCAAGCCTGACTGATATAAGATGACGAAGTAAGGTGATTCATCATGTAAACCCATAATCGTCAAACATAGTTTTAAGCTGTGCCCATAGCTCCTTTGTTGTTTTAGCTTGCTTTATATGCACATACAACGCTGGACCAATTGTAAGAATATGATTTGCTTTTGTCTTTGCATCATCTGTGGCTGTAGAGCTAGTACTTCCTTCTTTGTTTATTAAGCCGGACATGCCTTCTAACATCAACATATTCTCCACTGCAAAAGCCCACACATCGTAATTGTCTCCGCCTTTAAGCTTAGGCACGTTAACTACAAAATTTGAAGCCATCTTCTAGAGTGTAACTAATTATTTATATCATCACGACTTTTCCGTATACTGTTTACTACAATGATGAAGAAAATAACTCTGGGTCACAGTCTGGGCCCATAATCCAATAAAACACATCCGTTTCACGGTTCAGTAAGAATGCAACAAGCAACTTTTGTTTTATTCAGCCACAGAAAATATGCAATTTCCATGGACAGCATTGATACTAAATCTAAGACAATTTATTTTGATATCATATTAACACAGGAAGGGTCTGTTGAGCTGTATAAAATTCTTAATCGTCTTGTTGACCTTAGGTTTGGGGTCATAGCTGAGAGGGAGACTCAGACAACAGATGAAGGGTCTCAGTCACATAGTAACAATGATTTGGATCACTGTCGATGAGCCCTTCACTGCCAGAAGGATTTGAGGGAAGCTGATGGTCTGGGTTTCTGATGGGTCCAGATTAATGCCACTGAGTAGGGATTTCAAGAATCTGGTGGAAACAATATCTTGAAACATTTGTTTGTGATGGGTGATTCTGTGGAAATGATGGGGTCAAGAGTGGATGGTGGTTGGAATCTTTGGACACTGGATTCCAGGTCATCCCGAGTATCAGGTTTACTGCTTTGAGAGGTGAAATGGTACCTCCAGCAAAGTGTGTGGCAGAATGATAGGGTGTCAAAGACTAGGGTGGTCTGATCAAATTTAAGAGTCAGTAAAAGAGTGAGACCCTTGAAGCGAATTAAAAGTTGAGGATAAGAGGACAGATTCATAACAGATAGTTTGGGTCTAGTAGCTGGAATTGGGTTGATCAGGGGTGGTGTGGGAGGTAAGCTGAAGAGCTGGGCATTAGATAGTTGTGAGGAGATGAGTGAAAGTTGCAGACTAGGTTGGTGATATGGTAACTTACAGAGAAGACACTGTACTGCTCTGAGATGGGGCTGGTACAGTGTGAAAATTTATAAATATTGTTCTCGGGTGACTAGCCGAGTTATAGGAGTGTTATAATTACACAATATTTCGGCACTCTCAATCATTGTCGCCATTCACCAGAAGATGGCGACAACGATTGAGAGTGCCGAAATATTGTGTAATTATAACACTCCTATAACTCGGCTAGTCACCCAAGAACAATATTTATATTCTCAACACCGAGAAAAACTACATAATTAAGTGTGAAAATTTCTCTAAAATCTTTGGAGCATACCTGTTCGTGGACTCTATAGCCAGCTGCTAGATCTGTCGAAGGTGTGAAATGACATGCAGAGTTGCAAGCAGCAGTATTTTGTGGAGTAATGCAAGATGTCTGGAGTGTTACCAGTCACATCAGTATATTGTTGGAGAACATTGGCCATTAAGGATGAAGACTGTTTGTACCAGAAAGCGTGTAGGAAATGGTAAACTTGAAGGGAGGGGGGGGCACCCAAGGGAGGGGGGGCACCCAAATATGGGCAATTTTATTATGGGACAATCAGGGGGAATATTGAGGTTGATACATGATTTTAGTAAAAAGATTTGTGATCGTAATTTGGCTACTTGATATCGGAATGTGGAGACACCATGTACATTTTCTCTCACACATGTCACTTTTCTAGATGTGGATTTATCCTTCTCTAATGGCCACCTCATTCTTACAATTTATTTTAAAATTGCAACCCCATTTAGAGTGACGATAGTGGAACTGTTTTCCACTCCGATTATTTATTGTGTAGCACGTTGTTAACGAATGTTTCTATCAATGGATAAATTTCTAAGGTCCCATCAAAAAATTAATTGTTATAGTCCATTAACTTTGTCAAAGGCCGAAATTTATAAGTTCAAAGTCACATGTTTGAAAATTATCACTAGCGACCGGTCCAATACACTGCTGGTTTACACCTAGCTGTCGAGGCAAGAAAATGGCGGTTTTGTATCTCTGTCTTAAAATGTCTAGAACATTGGAGTTTTCCCATGTTGAACTACCTTTCTCTTGTGAATTGTAAAAGTTACTGATCCTCACAGTATGTTACTTTTAATCAGATTTCACTGAAGCTTTGTTATCTTATAGATTTATTTGTAAAATTTTATGTTATGACAACTTTACTAGTAATCCTATTCACTGAAGAGTTGTTAATCTCTTGAGATTTTCACGTATTAAGATCATTACTGGATGTTAAACATTAAAATTCTGGTTTTCACCCTTAAATATCAAACTTACTTTTAAATTGTTATTATAGTACTAGAGGATCTGTGCGAAAATTTCGCAAATGCGATTAATAGTATGGTTGGTGGTTTGTAATAAGATGAAAGAAAAACAGCTGCATTTGTATCAATTGTTTATTTGTTCAGTGTAATAGGTATGTAACAAAACTCAATGCCAGTGAAACAGTTTATAAATATCTTTGTGAAATGTGCTGTTACTATCTAGTGGCGTGGCTCGACTGTCTCATAAGTGTGAATTTCACAGTTATTACTTTTGTCCTTCAAGAGTGAAATTCCAAAAAAAATTAATTCTTAACTTACAATGTTGCCTGAGTGGAGACCTTAATGTTTAAAATAATACCTCATTTATTGATTTTGTAATTAAACTAAAGAAAAAGAAACCTGCTTTAGGCAATATAAAGCAGTGAAAGGGAAAGTGACTCATCACTCACCAAAGTTGAAGGCAGCGACGGGAGAAGAACATATATCAGGAACACACAAATATACACAATATTTCGGTTATTAAACCTTATTCATGTTGGAGAAAATGAGTCATTTCCCATCACTGGACATGCCACATGCTCCACAACGCAAATAATATACCAGCTAACTTGTCGCCATTGCACAAGTTCTTATATAGGCCTGTCTACACAACAACTTTTGACCAGAATGAATGGCCACAGACAAACAGTTCACACCCGCAATTTATATCTTTCCATAGCATAACATGCTAAATACCACAACTCCAACAACCTCAATGACTGTTTCACTGTAAGAGCAATCAGAGTTTTCCCAGAAACTACCGCTGCCTCAGAACTTTGCAGATGGGAACTTGCTTACCAAAATATCCTAGATACCAGACACCTACCCGGCCTCAACCACCGATAATATTCCTTTCCTTGACACATCACTCATTATTAGTAGTGTTAGTAGTAGCATTATTGTCATTTAACTAATTACCGGTACTTTATTTTATTTATTTTTTCTCAAAATTTATCCATCCATATTTATTTACTTAATTTCCCCTCCCCCCTTTTTTGGTATATTATTATTTCTACCACCATCTGCGATTTACATATTTATATACGAAATCTCAGTCCCACCGCCATATTTATAATTCACCCAGTCATGTAGCAACCTTCGGTATGTGCATACCTCCCGGGCCTCATGACTCATTTTCTCCAACATGAATAAGGTTTAATACCGAAATATTGTGTATATTTGTGTGTTCGTGATATATGTTCTTCTCCCACAGCTGCCTTCAACTTTGGTGAGTGATAAGTCATTTTCCCTTTCCTTGCAAATTATTGATTTTGATTAAATATCAAGTGAGATAAATGGCTCATGAAAAAAAAAAGAAGAAAAAAAAGCACACGTTATGGAAATAATGAAACTAATTCTGAAAAGTATGATGTGACCAAAACAGAGACCTGTATCTTTGAAATGTTATCTCATTTGTCTATTTCGGTTAGATATTAAGGGAGATATATGGCTTGTGACACAAATATGCATTGTAGAAATATTGTTGGTTTTGCCCTTGAAGGGTCAAACACCTAGATTTCTTTCTTAGTACATGAAGCCACCAAAGCTGGGATCTTAATTTTTAAAATGTTACTTCATTTATTGATTTTTATTGTGTATTGAGGGAGATAAATGGCTCCTGACAAAAAAAAAAAAAAATCACATTTTATAAATACTGACATTTTTGTACTTTAAGAGTTGAATTTACAAAAATTACTTTCTTAAATTATGATATGATCATAGCAGATACCTTAATCTTTAAAATGATACTTCACTTATCAATTTCAGTTGGGTATGAAGGGCGATAATGGCGTGTGACAAAAAAAAACACCTTGAAGAAATAATATATGGTACGGTTACATGAATTTTTCCCTATCATTTGAACATACTTTTGTCTTGTTAACTATTTTATTTTTAAAGAATTATTTTCTTTACCTCCTTAAAAAACATACTTAGAATTTACTTTCAATCTAATTTTGGTCAAAATGTGTTTCCCGGTGATGACAGCATATTGTGATGGTTAAATTTGGATTATCTCTTTTGCATCAATAACTTTCAATTGTCCCAAATGATTCTATTGTTTGCTGCTTCTAAGTTGAGCACATGGTGCAATATACTTTCAACTGGCTCAATTTTGTTTAGAAAAATTCCTAGACTATTCAACTCATATATCAAAATGGTTGTCTTTAATAGCACTACCTGTGGAAATGAATTTGGCAAAAATCCTAAACCTATATCTTGTTATGGTGTTGGTTTAATTTTGAGCTGAAATTTGTTTTATTATTAGAATTCTGCTTGTATTATTATTTGATTTACTGTATTAAGTGCTCTGAATTACCCCTCTTTATCAGTTTTAGAAAGCTTATTTGTTCATAACACCTCGTGACACTGACCTTGATGCTGAATGTTTATTGTAACCGCAATGTTCTTTCAGGGTGCAAGTTCATTCAGGGTGCCAGTATTTTTGATTTTCTTAGAAACCTGTTGTGTTTGTCTTGAGCCTTTGTGTGAAAGTTTCAAACATCAGTATTTTGAGATAAAACAATTATAGCAGGTGTAAGTTCCATTTTGCTGTGTTGGTCAGTTATGTTGACTCTTGTACCAGCATTAACATCTATACAGTGGCATAACTAGGTCAACAAGGGCCCCGGTGCAAAAAAATTATTTTGGGCCCTCAGGCCAGAAGGGTGACCTTATTTTTGCTTTGTGTTGCTGGTAAGGACCCCCTGAGCTGAGGATGGTGCCCTTGATTGTGCTTAGGGCCTCCCTGAGCAGTGGTTGGGGGCCTCCCTGAGCAGTGAGAGGGCCCTTAGTGAGCATAGGGGCCCCGATGCACTGCACTGCCTAGCCTCATAGTAGCTATGCCCCTTGTAAGCACCTTAGAATTTTGTTAAATTCTAGTTCCTTATCTTAGGTATAAGGGAGGAAGTAAATTCACAGTAAACATAAAGATCAATCGTAAAGTCGCCGAAGTTGAACTTAGAAATTTCGAGAAGAGTAGTTTTCAACTTTAAGGAATTTTCCTGTAATCTTCCCCATAGATACAATCCACCATAAAAATCATTTTAAAGTGTATTTATCATATCACGAAATGTTCATTTTAGGAGATATTCCGCTTTGTTCAAGCTTTGAAACACGCGATCATAAAAGTAGAAATTCTAAGATTTGTAATATCTTTAAATCGAGTAAAGCGACAGCTGAACTTTTATTACCAGCTGTAGTCAGCACTGTCCCCGATATTTTGGCAGTAAAATTAAAGGATTTGGTTAAGTTTAATTAGCGATTTTAATTAAGAGAAAATAATAAGCTTTTTTATTAAAAGAGATTTTAATTTAAAAATTACATCAGTAGATAGCCCTATTTGAGACGATTTCGCACATATATTGGTTTCCATAAAAAGTTTTAGTATTTGTTTGGTAATCAAGTTTTTGAAAATAGATTATTGCTAATTGTCGGGTGGAAGTTCGGGAAAGTCTGCAAAGTCCGCCAAGACTGGTCACATGATGAATTTAGTTTTAAGACGATAGAAACCTTTTGGAATGGTAAATTAAATTAAAATAGATAGAACAGGATGATAGAAAGTTCCTGTAAAAATCTCAAATTAAACTATCGTATACTTTTGAAGATATTAATTAAAGAAAGATTTGCCAAGGTCATAGGCACGCGCAGGGCTATAATAGTTTGTGCGGTAAGCACACGTTGTCTCATTCTTACGCCGGGAAGTGATCGAGCAATTCTGCGCATGATTTTATCAGTGATGTTTAAAATAGGAACTTAGCCAAATGTTGTCTGTCTTTCGTTGGATTTCGTCTATCTGTATTCTGGGAGTGTTATGTTTGAATAGTCTGCGCAAGTTTGATGTAGAAGCGGGGAGGGAATGGTTAGATGTTCGCGACATTTGATCAGCCATATTGGGGCTCTGGTGTGATGGCACGCGAGGTTAACTTTTAACTTGAACTTTTAAATTTTCATAAGGGGTACAGTCGGTTAAATTTAACTCCACAACTTGCAACTCTTGTTCGATTTGCCTACACAACTGTGTAATGCTTTTTTGAACTTGTGATTTTTTAAAATAAACTTCAGATTTTTCAAGTAAAGTGGACTTGTGATTTCATAGTAGACAGTAAACCTTTTCTAGATTTGTGGTTTGAAACAGATTTAGTGGCGACCTTTAAGCATTTTAGTAGAGTTACTGTATGGCTACATGTTCAAATTCAAATTATTTCATGAACTTTCCGAAGAACTTTGAATTAACATAAACTGTTAGTTGAGGCACTAAGGCGATACTACAGCCGTGGTATCGGCCTTGGGTCTTACACCCTGCATCTATAATGGCATTGTGTTCATCTTTAAAATGAAGTATAAGTTTTTGTCAATTCAAACTAGCCTTCGATTTTGCATAAAATTTCAAAGGGAGAAAATGAGTCATCTTTAGCTAAAATTTATGATGTTCGAAGGGCAATCATATCCAACATTTTTAAAAAAAAAAAAAAAAGAAAGAAAGCGTATTGAATTTTGTATCAAAACTGCATTCATGTAATGGTTTAAAGAAAAGAGAAACCTTAAGGTCTGCTAATGATGCTCAAGTTGAAAATGCCATTTATTTGTGGTTCACACAGAAATGTAACTTAGGAGAACCAATATCTGAACATTGCTATGTGAACAGGCACTGGATTACAAGAGAAAATTTTATGGCCCTTCTAACTACAAAGACAGTACAGATTGGCTCAAAAACTTCAAATCATATCACAGAATCAAGGAAAAATTCCTTGTGCAGCATGGTCAAAATCTGATTGGTGGTTTTCGCATGAATCCCCTTCAATGAAAAATGGATATTAATTTCTGAGCTTTCTGGCGTCACATAAAAAAGAAGCATATCCTTCTTTACTGCTAGGACCAGGGGTTGTACATTATTCAAAACCCCATCATAATTGGACCAGTAGTTTTTGTGTGAATCCGATTCATCCAACCAGTCAGACAGATGCAAATTTTAGAAATACATGATTCCTTCACTGAACCTTATGCACCAAACTATTTTTTTTTTCAGAAATGTCTTGAGTTTATAGACTTTCTTCAGGTTAGAGTCTTATTATATTTATAGACAAACTAGCTGAGGACTACCTGCTTTGCTTGTTTTTTTTTGTTTTTTTTTCTTCACCTATTTAGATTTTTATATTTAACCTAGAAGATGTGGATTAAAAGATATTTGTTTATTTTTTCTTGTTTTCTACATAAATATCTTACACATTAAGTATACAAAAATCCTCCATACTGAATAATTTAATAGAAATAAATTTTTATAAACTATATTTGATGTTTTACTGTCTGGAGCATATACAAATAATTTTTCTGCTTGTCCGACATGTGGAAAAGCAACATAAAGTTGGCCGTGTGAGAGACAGGATTCTTTCAAATTAACTCCACATGTAAGGACCAGGGCCGACACCGGGGTTACAGTATAGCCTAAGTGCCTTAACTTACACTCTTGATGTAGACTCACAGTTCTCAGTAAAACTTGCTAAATAATTTTGAATTTGATTTGACCATGTAGCCTGGATGGTTCAACTGGAATGCTTCAGGTCGCCACAATATTTGTCGTCCCACAAATATTGAAAAGGGTTACTATCTAGCTATGAAATGACAACAGTTCACTTTTCTAAAGTTCTTCAAATTTATTCAAATAAAACCGAAAGTTCAAACAGCATTCTAAAAGTTGATTTGGCTCATTGAACATACATTTCCAAAAGTTGCAGATTGTGGAGAGAAATCTAACCGACCGAAACCCCTTTAGCAAATTTAAAAGTTTTTAGCAGTCATTGAAGTTGCGATGTAACACGACACGATCCTACATGGTTGAACTAGCCAGCATGGCGAGTTACAACCAGCGCGACGAAAGACTAAGCGAGACGACGGACAGGAACAGACCACAGGCAGGAACAGACCACACACAGGAACAGACAAACCATAATGGCGGCGGGGTCTTTTTTATAGAAATGGCTAGAACCAGTGACGTCAGCAACTGTATCACATCTTTTTGCTTCCGCGTAGCTCAAAGTATGTGTAATTTATTTGACGATCCCGACTATAAAAAATGTTCAAACTTTGACAGTGTCTGAACTTATCTACTAGAAGTCCAGCGGCAGTCTCTTGAGAAATTTAGAGTAATTAATTTTAAAGTTTTAGCTGTTTAAGACTCCGCGTAGTGATACATTCAAATTTGGGTAAAATCCCTAAGTGTTCTAGAATTTTATGCGCGTGCACAACAATCCGTGACAATCTATTTTTCAAAAACTTAATTACCGGACAAATACTAAAACTTTCGATGAAAACCCATATATGTATGAATTTGTCTTAATTAGGGCTATCTGCTGATGTAAAATTTAAATTGATATCTCTTTTAATAAAAAAGCTTATTTTTTTCTCTTAATTAAAATCACTAATTAAACTTTGCCGAATTACTTAATTTTATTGCCAAAATATCGGGGATAGTGCTGACTACAGCTGGTGATAAAAGTTCGGTTGTAGCTTTACGCGATTTAAAGATATTACAAATCTTAGAATTCTTACTTTTATGATCGCGTGTTTCAAACTTGAACAAACGGGAATATCTCTTAAACCAGACGTTTCCCGATATGATAATTACACTTTAAAATTATTTTTATAACGAATTGTTACTGTGGGGAAGATTACAGGGAAATTCCTTAAAGTTGAAAACTGTACTTATCGAAATTTCTAAGTCCCGCCTAAGCAAAACTGGAATTTGCCAAAATTCTAAGGTGCTTACACACAATAATGGAAAGTTTGACCCTGTGCCTTACTTACAGTCATACTATAAGCTAATCTCACTGGAAATTGTAACCATTTGAAACAAAATGACAAATCATTTGAAATTAGTGGGATTCTTGGTATGAAAACCGATCGTCCTTTTTCTTTTCCGGTTAGGATAACCGCCTCCATGGTTGTTGTTCAGCAGCTGTTTCATGCTTAATCTTGTGCCATTACATAATTTAGGCGAATCAAGATTTCAAAATAGTATAACTGGCGATCCAATTTTTAGCTTCAATATATTCAAAAGCAAACCGGTCAGACTTAATGAATTTAAAAATTTTATCGGAAAGTTCACACTTTCATCTTGATCCATAGTTGTGTCTATCGATATCATGCTGTTGTAATATCTCATCCATAGTTTATTGGGGTTTGAGGGATTGCATGCTGTTAGCATTATATAAGTCTTATATAAGTTCAACTGTTAAACCATGAAAAGTATCTTGGATAAATCAACTGTAATTTAAATGCGGTTGCCACTTTCGTAAATTAACCTCAGGAAAGGAAACGTTAGGTTGTAACTACAAAAATAGAAGCACTGTTCAAATTTAACAGTCCCTATATTCTTGAAATAAAAGTTAACTGTTACAGTTGAAAGGCTATCAGAAATTCATTTCCAAAAGATTTCAAGTTATGAAATGAATACTACAGACTGAAAAACCCATAATTACTGTTCAAAGTTCCATGACTGATGTTAATACCGCATTGCACAACTCAAAAATTTCCATGATGGCTGACTCTAAAAGCATGTTGACCGACCGACCGTTTCCTGTTTGAGCTAACTTGCACTACCCCACATAACAGGTCTACCTCGCTTGAAATTCCTGTCCCAACTGGTGAAAATGGCATGTCAACTACCTATATAATCCGCCAGGGCAGCCTTACGCCACTCAACATAGTTCTAAAAAAGTGAAATGCACCGTTCTGAAACTTTAACAGGAATTAGAGAAATTGATAACAAATAATTTACCTCCTTGTAATTTTTTCTGTCAGCTCAACCAAATAGCTGTAAAAAATGCAAGTCTGTTACTGTGTAGAGTCAGGTGACCTAGTTGAAAAATGTATCCTTACGCGGTTCAAAAATTGTGCTGTAATACTGTATTTTAGATTTTACAACATATTTAGTTGTCTTCTACTGTTTCTCAACTTTCCAACAAGTGCCCAAACTCTTCTGTAGCTGTCGTATAAGTCTCGCAATAAAATTTCTAAAAATTCGACTTCCTCATGGCCCGGCACCTTATTGCCGAAACCTGGTATCGTTAGATTGTTCTTAAAATACTGCCTATTATGCAGAGTGGCTTGCGTCATAATTTTCTGTGGTTTTTCATACATATTCCAAAAGTATTTTCATTTACTGACTTAAATTAACTTACTAATAGTTTTAAATACTGTGAGCCATGCCAGTTTGAATCATTGAGGTAGGAGGTTTGCCCTATGGTTTGAATGCATGTTATTTTGAAAACAATCTCTGGTTTGTCTAACTGTCTGTAAAGATTTAAAATTTTAGTATGAAGTATAGAATTTTATTTACTTTGTTAAACACTATCAGCTGACTTCCAAAACTGCTTTAAATGTATACTTTTATGGTGTTGAAGATGCAAGTTTATTTTATGGATTTTAATACCGGCGTTTTCGTGTTTTAAATTACTTTAAACTGTCAATTATGGTTTGTTTATGATAAGATTTTATAGATGGTTGAGAATTTTGAGCAATGAGTCTCATCTCATCCATGGAGATGTTAGGGGATCCAAAACACGGCTGAAGTCACGTCGCCCTGCCTGGAAGACTGCTGTCAGTCTAACATTTAACACCTTCAGTGTTACAGATAGCTGGACAGCGGAATTGGCATCATCAACACCACAGGGCATAGTGCATATTACCAATCCCTGCTCAAAATTACCAGGATTCAACTTACCGCGGTCAATTTGGTGTAAACTAAATTGGATTAGATGTGGTACGGGAAGAACTGCTTCAACTCTCCACACCTGGGGTTGGGTAGATTCTCCATACTGTGACTGTGTTGATGTCTTACAAACTGTGGCGCACATTGTGCAGGACTGCCCACTGTGTGCCTTTCCCGGTAGTTTGGAAGATCTAAATTTGGCTACGCCGGAGGCGGTGGCCTGGTTGGAGCGACTCGATGTCAAGCTGTAGTGGTTATGATTGGAGATCCTGTCTCAGTGGCCGGTTCCATGCATTGTCCACTGTACTATGTGTAAATATGTGTGTTTAGACTGTTCATTGATTTGTTGTTGAATTGTGTAAATGTCAAATAGCATCATATGCAAAATAAATAAAAAAATAAATAATAGATTTGAAGCCGATTCTTAATGTGAGAAACTTTTAAAACATCAACAAGTGTTGTATCCCAATGATATTACGTCATGACAAAGTGTTGTGTTTATTACGATGGATAATTCACTATCTTGGCAATTTAGGTAAGTTTAAAGTCTTCTTTTTGTTATTTAAAGATTTATTATGATCTGAATTATCTGTTTTGTTAGTTTAGCGGCTTCAAATCGTCGTGTATATGCTGTGGTCTGTGGTATCGGTATCTGCATTAGGCCTGTTCCCATGTTCCAAAGTGACTAACTAGAATTTAACGAATTCTAAGCATGGAGGAAGGAATATATGGAGATGAAATAATGCCAAATCTGTGAAACCTCATATGAAAACTCGTCTCCTACTGCACATGCGCGGCGGTAATAGGAATAACCCCAAAACATTGAGCTGTTTGCACTGTGTCTGCTGCTGATAATATTTCATTTTCTAATATTCTAAAGTTTTCTATAATGCCAAATTGTATTGCATACGGTTGCACAAACAGACAAGATAGGAAACAACCTGGAATAACGTTTCATAATTAAGTCACATTGTAATTATTGTTCTTGGATTGTCTGATAATTAGGGCCTATCGCTATAAATTTATTCATTGCTCTCAACAGGATAATGTCATTCTCAAATATTTGTTGGTGTAGTGTAGGCAATCAGCATATGTTACTACTTTGCACATAAAAGGCTAGCTTTATTGTAAACAAATGTTGGAAGTCTAATTTAAATGGGTCAAGTTTACATCGCAATACAATGAATATGGTATTCCGCATGCTTTAGTCCAGTTCAGTTTACACTGAAAGTGTGTAATGAAATTAATTGTGATAATTTGTGTTGTGCGAACTATGAAACGTGATGAAGGAAATGTTGTTGTTACCCGAAATTTAGTTCGCGATGCATTTCATGTGTTTTGGCGTGTCGACATAGTTTGATTTTGTAACGACAATATTAATGGAAATGTGGGTATGTTGAAATGCAGCCTGTACCAGAAGGGACAAACAATTTATTATCAGTTGTAAGTAATTTCATAAACACCATGTTAGCGACACAACGTGTATTGCGTATCGCAATGTATACTACTCCAATTTAAGCTTCTATCTTTTGGAGACAGCATATCTCGAGAACTGAACAAACTAAATTTTTATTGTTTACTTTCAATTTCTCTCATCGTGTTACATAAGAATCAATAATCAAATTTGACTTTGGGGATAGTTTTCTCCTGAAGTTCAACCTAAAACATCTCACTTTTGAGACAGTATATCTCGAGAACTAAGCGGGATTTCAAATTTTGTATTCTTTATTTTTGCTTTGTCTCTTCGTGTTACATAAGAATCTAACATCAAATATTACCTTGGGGAAATGTTTCTTCCGAATTTCAACCCAAAACACCCCACTTTTGAGACAGTATATCTCGAGAACTAAGCAGGATATCAAAAAAATTATTCTTCATTTTGGTCTGTCTCGTCGAGTTACATAATAATCTATCATCAAATTGTGGTGCCACAGTTGTCGTATGATTCCCTTATGGTTTTTGTGCCTATTCCCCGTTTTTCTACGGCCAACTAATATGGTGACCTTCCCACCCCTCTTCTCTCTACCCGGTTTCACTCCAGTGCTTGGTGAAGGTCCCTTGTGTCATCTCCATATATTCCTTCCTCCATGATTCTAAGGTAGCTTACATGTATGTACACTTTTGTCTGTAAAAGCCAAAGATAGGATCAGAGATAACAAATATTATAGACGTCATTATTCACTTTTTAAGTTTTCTGTTATACAAACACGTTTATTTATAAAAATCAAAGATACGATTCTAGATTCACATTGGAATTTTTATCTTAATATATTTTAATTTCCATATGTCACTTTTTAATTTTTCTGTTATACGCAAACTATGCATTGCATCACGCTTCACCTTATACAGTTATACTTACACTTTTATTTATAAAAGTCAAAGATATGGATCAAAATCGCGAATATTCGCTTTTAAACATTGGCATTTTTTTTATCTTTATATATTACTTTCTTACGCTTAACCACTTATTTTTAATTTGTCAGTCACACAAACACCAGTGCTCTACACTAGAAAATTCAAAATAATATTTAAAAAACATCTTAGTCGAAATAAGAAAATTACACTTTCAACTACCGCCTTGTAACCACCACAGTGCATGATGGTAGCTTCGAGACGACTATCACTGCGCTAGATAGTTTGGGCTGTAGGGTGAAATATAGGGACACACACGTCTTTGGTTGAAATATTAAAGTGCTCCAGGCTGATCACTTTCAGCCACCATATCTCCTACTCCCCCACCCCCTCCCCCATAGCTATCAACATCTAACCACCATAGTGCATGATGGGAGACTCAATGTTATTACCACACACAAACGCTATTCATCTGCACTATGTAGTTCAGGCAGCAAAGTGAAATATACAGACACATGTCTTTAGTTGAAATACGAAAATATCCTTGATTGGGCAATTTAAAACACCATATCACACACGCTCTCACAGCTACTGAAATTCGTCCAACATTGTGATCAATGGGTGACTCTGTGTCACTACCACACACCAGTGATCTGCACTACATAGTTTTGGCTGAAAAGTGATACACCAGGACACATGTGTCTTTGGTAGAAATATGAAAGTGGCGCAGGTCGACCACTTTCAACCACCATATCTCTGACACCCCCATATCTACCGACGTCTAACTACCATAGTGCATGATAGGAGACACGATACCACTACCACACACAAACACCAAAGGCAGCAAATTGACATATACAGAGACACATGTCTTTGGTCAAAATACGAAAATATCCTTGATCAGCCACTTTCAACCACCATACCTCCCACACTCCCACAGTTACCGAAATTTGGCCAACATTTTGATTGATGGGTGACTCTGTGCTACTACCACACACAAACACCATTGATATGCACTAGATAGTTTTGTCTGAAAAGTGATACTCCGGGACACATACATCTTAAGTAGAAATATGAAAGTGCTGCAGGTCGACCACTTTCAACCACCATATCTGCCACACCCCCATAGCTACCAACATCTAACCAACATAGTACATGATAGGAGATACAATGCTATTACCACACACAAACACCAATGGCAGCAAATTGACATATACGGAGACACATGTCTTTGGTCAAAATAAGAAAATATCCTTGTTCGGCCCCTTTCAACCACCAGACATCCCACATACCACAGTTACCGAAATTCGGCCAATGTTGTGATCAATGGGTGACTCTGTGCTACTACCACACACAAACATGCGCTAGATAGTTTTGGCTGAAAAGTGATACACCGGGACACATATGTCTTTGGTAGAAATATGAAAGTGCCACAGGTTGACCACTTTCAACCACCATATCCTCCACACCTCCATAGCTACCATAGTGTACGATGAGAGATTCGATGCTACTACCACACACAAACACCAATGTTTTATCCTATGTAGTTGTGGCAGGAAAGAGAAGTATAAGAAGACTCAAGTCTTTGGTTGAAATATGCAAATGCCGTGCATCGACCATTTTTAACAGTCATATCTCCTACACCCCCACTGCTATTGGCATTCAGCCAACATTGTGCACGATAGGAAACTACATGCTACTTCCGCACACAAAGTTAGTCTTAGCCTGCCACTCCGTCTGCGTGGACATAGGTGTGTGGAGTTATTGTTTACTGTTTTTTTTTTTTATTTTGATGCAATTATTACTCCGGAGAAATAAAAAAAACCCAAAATCTCATGTCAAAGGTTCATTTCATTTAGCCACTTTCTTATTTCTGGTGTTATGAGGGTAATTCGGAAAGTAACCTCCGTTCTAGTGTGGCGTTAGTAGTCATGCGCGGAGTGCCGCCATTTTCACAACTGCGTGTTCCCCGATTCAGTAAGCATCCAGCTGTGAAAGTACGAACCTTGTTATTTTGTGCACTGTATTGTTATAACCTTAAAACATGAATGCTGCAATAGAAAATCCTGTGAAATGCGAAGTGTGTGCTGTAATAAGATTTCTTTTGGCACAAAACGTCTCAGCAGCAGATATTTATGGTCAATTGTGTACTGTATTCAGTCCGAACGTTATGAGTGAAGGTGTTGTGCGGCAGTGGGTCTGATTTTGTAAAAGTGGTAGAACAAACATTCATGAGGAAGAGAGGTGTGGTAGACCTTCTGTTGTGAGTAATGATCTTGTTAAGAAAGTTGACGAAAAAGTTCGTGAAAATTGAAGATTCACAATCTCTGAACTTTCTGAACAATTCCCACAAATTTCTCGTATGGTTTTGTATGAGGTTGTCACCGATAAATTAGGCTACTGGAAGTTCTGTGCTAGGTGGGTACTGAAATTGCTTACAGAGGTTCACAAAACCAAATGAAAGGACTCTGCCTTAAACTTCCTTTCACGCTATGACCTGGAAGGAGAAGATTTTTTGAAGAGGTTTGCGACTGGTGACGAAATGTGGGTGGTATACGTAAATCTCGAAACGAAATGACAGTTGATGGCCTGGGGCCATAACAATTCTCCATGCAAGCCGAAGAAAGCCCACCAGACGTATTCAACAAGGAAGGTTATGCCTACAGTTTTTTGGGATGTCAAGGGAATTTTGCTCGTTGAATTTATGGAATGTGGCACCACAATCACTTCTGATGTCTACTGTGAAACTTTGAAGAAACTTAAGTGAGCCATTCAAAACAAATGTCGTGGTAAGCTGTCATTCAGTGTTGTGATTTTGCATGACAATGCTCGTCCTCACAGTGCCCATAAGACTCAAGAGCTTTAAGCATTTCAAATGGGGCATTTTCGATCATCCTCCTTACAGCCCCAACTTTGCGCATAGTGATTTTCATCTCTTCACTCACTTGACTACTACGAACTTCAAAATGCTGTGAAAGATTGGCTACATGCCCAGGTGGCTAAATTTTATGAAGAAGAAATTTGTAAATTAGTGAAATGCTATGACAAATGCTTAAATTTAAATGGTGACTATGTTGAAAAATAGTAAAAAGCTGTAGTTTTAAGATGTATATAATAAAATATTTTTCACTATCCACGTTTTTTATTTATAGCCAAACGGGGGTTACTTTCCGAATTACCCTCGTACTTAAGAAATCAGGAAGTTTTTATGTTCATTTTCTATATATTTTAATGTAATATAGAAAAATTATGTATTTAATTAATCAAATGTTCATAAAATTATGTAAATGTTAGCCATTTTAATATGAAAAGGAAAGAACCCATGGAGAATGTAATGTAATAAAGTAAAATTTAAGAAAGTAATTAATCAAGTTTTTATAAAACTACTTGAAAATTAGGGCTTTTAATATGAAGCAGAAATATTCTACCTAAATTTTATCACGTTTCACCGTTAATATTAAGCAGAAACTGGTTATCTGATGTTAGTAATATAGTATTGTTGTAGACTTTACCATAGAGCAAATCTCACAAAAACAGTTCTTATAAAAATAGGGTGAAATCTCATGATTGTTTATTGACAAAACTTATGAGATCTAGTGCTGAGCCCACTCTCTCTGTGTTATTGATTGTAAATAGTATATATGATTTATTCTAAGATTTGTCAAACCTGCAAGAAATGCAAGAGAAAGCTTGGTTTTTTCATATTTGTAAGATTTGTAAAGCAACACAATCAAGGTGTTTATATTCATAGAAGTTTTAGTATTTAGTTCATTAAAATCTGGCATGCATAATGGCCAAGCCACCATTTTTTTTTTTTAACAAAGAACCAGATCTATAACTTTTTGTCACTAAATAACCACAAGATTTGTCCGACAATATACAAATACTTTTTTTACAAACAGTGGATGTGCATCCTGGGTGAGCAGTGCCGTTTGCCATAGATCTAACTGCAATCCTAAATAAATTTGAACTAATTCTAAATTAAACAAACTAAAATTTAACGTGTTAGTTAAGCTTGCTAATCTCTGTGCATTATAAACATGTATCAGGGAAAAGCAATATACCTACAAATATGAACTGAAATGTTTCATAGTTGGTGTCTCATTGGAAGCTACAGGGAAACTCACCAATATTGGGCTTTTCTTATGATAGAATATGGAACTCGTATGTGAACCAAATTACCTGTTTCTAGGACAGAAAGTACTTGTGAATTTGAAGACTGCTTCAGAACTTTATGATAAATCACTTTTTCTCCTGCCTTCTTTTTGAGCTGTAACACTGAATTAATCACTAATTAAACATTTCTGATTGTATTTAACTGTATTTTATATAACATATAAATATATAGTCAAGCCATTTTCCTACTTTTGGTCATATTATGATAATATTTATCATAATATGGTCATATTTGGGGAAAATATGTTATTTTTTAATAGTATCAGGAATTCGCTAGAACTTATATATCAGAACTGTACTCCTATTGCACATTGGAGGAAAAATCAAAACTAATTGTCACTGAATTGGTCAGAATTCACCAGTCAAGAATTAAAGTTACACGTTTTTGTCAATCTCTAAATGTTTCATCCACCTGTCGGCCCCTAGGCTATACCTGTGGTGCGGCCCTTAGGATATGTAGGCCCCTAGGCTACATCTGTGGTGCATGCCCTTATATATTGGTTACTTATTATTAAATTAATAAACCTTTCAATGCAAAATATTGGATAATGTAATGATAGTAAAAATATACAAGGATAACTTACTAAGAGTCGAAAGCTTTCTGTGTCGTTTCTGAGACTAAAGTGAACGAGGTTAGCAAGTGCTTGCAAGTTCAATTTTTTGATTGATGATCAATAGATTAGATGCTGGCTATTGTAGTTGTGTTATTGCAACAAAACAGCTTCAGCAAAAGCTCACAGAATTACAAACTCAAAAGTTTTAATTACAGTACATATTAAGATAAAATAACCGATAAAAGATGATTAAGATCACCAAAGCACGCAATAGAGAAAGATTAAAAACACAATATTGATTATTCACACACACATGTCAACAGGAAGACAGCAACTAAACTGTTTTTAAACAGCGCTTTACTAATCAGAAACTTCCCAAGCCACACCAAGCGATTGAGATTCATGAATGCTGAAATAAATTCAATTTTGTAAAGTAAATTATATCATTATTTAGTTTCATCTTGACTCCATGCACTGGAACATTCTTTATTCCACCTGCTTTACCACCTATATTTATGTCTCTTATTTTCCTACAGAACCATGTTAAAATTAGCTTTTGATATGTTTTCTAGACTGATTTCTGTAAATTGCTATGTGAAACAGTTCAGTAGTTTGCATAGAATACTCAGATATAGGTGAAGAGGCAATTGGTATGAATGATAAGTGCCAATGTAAATCTTAGACAATTTTGAATTCGTGTGGTATGAGAGGAAAAGTCAGTTTCTTGTCTTTACAAGTACTCATGACAAAAAGATTGTAAGTAACTGCACAAGTAACTTATGGAATAATCCCTACAATTGTTTTTTATCATTATGTTTTTTTTGGTCTACTCTAAATAACACAGCAGTACTTGTGCAGTTAAATTAAAATGCTATTAACTAACTTATTTTTATTATATTCATGTAATTGGTAAAAAATAGTGCTCAAATCAATAACAGAATCTGTTGAAATAGTTAACTGAATTTAACTGAAACTTATTTTTTGAGCATATATGGCATAAATCAGAATAAGAATCAATATCATTCTTTGACAAAATTTGTTTGATTTTTGTTTTCAATTTCCAGGAGGCACTTGGGGACACATTAGAAGAATTGTGGATATCTTACAACTTCATTGAAAAAATAAAGACCGTTTCATTTTTTAAAGCACTCAAGGTTCTTTACATGTCCAACAATATTGTTAAAGAATGGGGAGAATTTAATAAATTGCAAGAAATTCCACTTCTGGAGGATCTTGTTTTTGTTGGTAATGTATAATCTTTTTTTTATTTGTATTTAAACCTGTAGTGGGTTGTAGTGTTTCTGTTTGCTATGTCTTTAATAAAAAATCCCAAACAGATATTAATGTGATTTTCTAAGTTTTAAAGCTTAGGATCTGTGTTAAATTCTGCAGCATGTAACTGCAAACGATCTGCTGCCAGAGCAAAATATGTAAATCTCAAAAGTTTTCAGGACCATATTTTGTTTAATGTCTGTAAGTTTTCTAGAGCAGTGTGAACATGGGAACAGTATGAAACATCAGATACTTCACACTAATGTTGTCCCTCTTGGTGAGTTTCTGCTCAGGAGAAATCAAAGCTGAAAATCTTAAATTAATAATTTGTGGAATGTATGCTAAAAGAAGAGATGGCAAACTACCAGCCTCCATCAGGCAGTTACCCCACTCTATTGTTGAAAAAGGGATAATTACAATGCTCTATTTGTGTACGTGTTTTTCCATGTTTCTAATCCGCATCAATCGGTGGAAGTAAAAATGGGAGTGCCGCAGGGTAGTGTATTGGGACCATTGCTATTCATTATTCTAATGAATGCAGATGACATAATGCTGTATAAAAGGATCAAAAAGATAGAGGACTGTAAACAGTTGCAGGGTGATCTGGACAGGATATCTAGTTGGGTTGGTAAACATGGGATGAAGATAAATGCAAAGAAGAGTCAGCTTATTAGATACACAAATAAAAAACAAAAGGTTAATTATGAATAGAAGCTGGGGAAAGAATTGCTTGCTGAAGACTTGAAATGTAAATATCTTGGCATTACATTTGATAACAAGCTTAACTGGGCAGGACACATAGGACAGGTGGTAGGAAAAGGTTTCAAAATTCTGTACGTGTTGGAGAGAGTGATGAAGGGATGTACAAGAGAAGTGAGGGAGTTTGGTTACCAAACTTTGGTCTGACCATTGCTTGAATATGGTAGTGTAGTATGGGACCCTCATTTTACGTATCAAATACAGGAGTTGGAGAGGTTGCAAAAAAGGGCTGCTAGATTTGTTTCTGGAAATTATCGCAGAATGCAATCAGTGACGGATATGATAAAGGAGCTGAAATAGGATTCATTTCAAGACAGGAGGAGGATGAGGAGGATCATGGGAGTGTACAGGGCATATACTGGCGATAAGGCATGGAAAGATATTGGAGTAGGTATGGAAAGTAGTTCATGGAAGGGAAAAGATTACCATGATCACAAGCTGGCACTCGATTTCAGGCACAAGGGTGTGGGAAGATTCTCTTTTTTAGGTAAGGGTGTCAGGGACTGGAATGAGTTACCAAGAGAAGTGATGAATAATTTACTGAAAACTTTGAAAGAATTTAAAGTTAAAATTTGTAGAGGGCAAATGTAGGTGGCTGCAGGATAGGGGGAAGATGGGGGTGTAGGGAAATTGCCACCTGAGCCTGTGCTCCTTTGCAACTAAATTAATCTAAATCCTTAGCTTTGGTAAAAAAGTAAGTATATAAAGTAAGTGTGATGCCAGACTGTTATTGATAAATAGTGATTACATCTCCAAAGCGCCCATGGTCAACACAGTTCCATGTATCTGACACATGTGACTGTTGACTATGGGTGCTTGTGCGAGTTCAGTCACAAGTTTCTGTTTTATTTAAAAATGGTATGACCAAAAATATTGTTTATTGTTTTGTTTTTGGAGTGTGTGGCTGCTGCCCTCCTCCCTTCAACTTTGGTGAGTGGTGGGCACATATAAATAATGTAAAAAAAACAAAAATGATATTTGTATTAGGTATCATGTTTTTAGTACACATTAGTAGTGTTTGCCTGTAAGAATTAAAAATAAAATGATACAAAATTTCACAGGGAACCCTTTATATGATGCCTTAGAAGAAGAGCAGTGGAGGGCTGAAGCAACAAGAAGGTTACCAAGGCTAAAGAAGTTGGATGGTGTACCTGTAATCAGGGAAGAACAACAAGAATAATGCCATATATATTTTTTTTAAATTCTTCGATTGTTATACCCTAATATAAGATTTTTATGTTGGAGAGTTACAAACATTATGTGAATAACAATTGCTTAGTCTAAAAAACCCATCAAAAGATTTCATTTTATATATGGATGTAAGTTAGAGTTGAAATATTAATTTTATATTACCAAATGATAGACAATGAGGAACACATACTCTTCAATTTTTGTAAACTTCTGAATATGTAGCAGAGAAATGGAACATCTTATTACCAGTTTTTATGCATGCACCATTCCTACTACTGTTCGGTTCATGAAACAAAATACAAAGTTCAAGAAATAAAGATGCTCTAGAATTTCCTCTTTAAGTTTTTACTCATTTGTGAGTAGAGAAGGAATACTACTAGCAGCTTGCTTTTCAGAAGTGAAGTGAATTAAGATATCAGATAATGCAAAGAGGTGAAACACTTTCTTTATGCACTTATTTTGTTTTCTATGTTTCACCTAGAATTTCCTGGCATAGCTCATATGCAGAACTCTTAAAAATTGCTGACTACAAAATGTCACAATATTCTTCTAAGAAACCTCTAGAACAAACTAGAGATTAAAGACTTTAAAACTATGTTTGTGTCTACAAATCTTTATTTTGTACACTAAGTGTCCCACAAGTTCAGAATCAATATTAATTATAAAAATATTTTCAAACCTTTTCCTTCATTTACATACACTAGCTTCGAGCCGTCAAAAATGACGGCTTGATTGCCATATTCTGGTAGTTCCTTTTTTTGCAGTTGGTTAATTATACGGAATTGTTATTACATAATGCTAATTTCTTTGATTTTGTAATGTTCTAAATATTTGATTTGCTGTTCACATAGCAATACTGCAGTAACTTCTACTGAATTAATGACGACGGAAGTATAGAACCAATAAAATTAAAAACAAATTAGGATTCCCGAAAACTTTTGCTGTCCATGTAATATCAATTTTATTCCTGGTCCAGGCACAATTCAGCACGATAAGTATGGAACTACTTTCACCCGCATTAATTAATACGTTCAATAACATGGTGCTTATGAAAGCAGTTTAAATGGTTTGTAAAACTGATTTCAGAGCGAATTATGCTGCAACAAAATGTGTCAGTTACGATTCTGGTCTACTTATCCACAACCTCCACAACGTTGCATTCGAAAATCATAGCTTTATTACCCTCATATGAATAACGACAGGCAGCACCTATGGTGGTAGTCTGGATTTATTCTGGAAAAACTTGTATGGAAATCGAATATCAACCATTTTTAATGATATTTTCGTGATAAGAGTACCATACTGTGGTTAGATTATTGGGGTATTTTACTATGATTTATTTAAATAAATTCATTTTACTTTAATTTTATTAGAATATCAAAAACGGATAACGGTCATTTACCTGGGTGGATACATTTCGCGATCCATACATTTCTCTGAGTTTTGAATTAACTTCATTGTTTCTCATCATCTAACTGATACAGGTAATATAATGTAATCATAGAATAAATACCCTTCTCCTTACATTAATTTTTGCATCTGGCTGTCGTAGATAAATAAAAAGCAATATGTAAATTTAAACGGACGTACTAATTCTAACTTTGTGACATTGCCTCGCATTATTTTTTTCCCCTGCTCTCCGTATTTCTAATATCTCTGCTCACTGCTATTTTGCGGCAATACTATCGTTGTTGAATTGCGAGTGTCACATGGCTTATACAGTTGATGATTTAAATCTAATAAAAAAGGTTATCTTAAATCTCATTTAATAGCTAACACATGTATCAAATACTAAGGGTATCATCTATAATGGTAGTAGGAATGTATTCAGGAAAAGAATCATTTTTAATTATATCTTTCGTTATGTGAATACGTTACTCTGGTTAGATTATCAGAGTATTTGGTTAATATTTTAAAATAAATAAATGCATTTCACTTCGTATGACGGGGACTATAATTTTGAAAACGGATAACTGTTATACATTTCGCATTACGTACGTTTCTCCTAGTTTTTAATAAACTTCGTTGTATCTTACCGTCTGCCTAAAAAATTCATAGGTTATGGTTTAACCTAGTCCTTATCACTGATACAGATAAAATAGCGTCAATATTGAATGCCCTTCTCCTTACATGAATTTCTGCGTCTAACTGATAAAATAGCGTAAATATTGAATCTTCTTCTCCTTATATAAATTTCTGCGTCTAGCTGTAAATAAACGAAAAGCATGATGGTGGTATGAACGTAATATGGTGGTTGATGATTGGCCGTTCGTTAACCAATAGGAGAAGCAGCTATAGACGACGCACGCAGACGCCACGTTAGCTTTTTATGTAATAGGATAAATAGTCATCCTGATATTTCTCTAGCATTAATTGTTGTATTGATCTGATAATTCATTTCTTCCATTGTACAGCAAAGAACTATTCCATTACAAACTGAGAGTTGCAGCATAAATAAAAATGTAAGACCTAAAGATCTGTGCTTAATGGAAACTAGCCAAATTATCTCAGTGTTGGAAACCAGAGTCAAAATACAGTGGTGTCTCTTGATCTTGCAAACTGACTGGATACTCTGTTGTAGATTCTTCTTGCTGGGTAGTGTTTTTTGGAAAGGTTCATTGTGTTAAAGGATGGCCCTAGTACACTAGCGGGAAAGTGGGAACAAATCAAGAAGTTAATAAGAATGTATAAAAATATAAAGAAAAGTATGGAACCTTCATACTATAATAGCAAGTTGGAAGAAAGAAAGGTTGGTAAAAACAAAACACTACAGAGTTTAGTATAGAACATCTAAAACAATTAAGCAAGGTATTAATAACAGTGATAGGGAAAGCTGAAGATGCATCAATAAAGATCGCTGAAGGGGGACCAAAAAAAGACACATCTAGAAATTTTGATGATTGTGTTAGAAAACTGAGGGTTAGAGAAGGTATTCAGACATTATGTTAATGCTGGGGAAGAACTCACCAAGGATGTGTAAGATGAAGAGATATTAAGTAACTGACATATTGAGATCATTTGGTACTATCATTTTGAGATGGGAGAAGAAAACTTACTTAGAGCAGGAGCTTCTCCGCATAAGTAGAAATGAGCAGACTAGGAAAATAGAAAAGAAAAAAAAATATTATGAGGGAAATAAGGAAGCCAAAAATGTGAAAGGTTCAGCATGAGTGATATTACTACAGCTATATAAAAGATAGAGGCATTTACCACTGTACCATACCTTGAAATATTGGTCAGATTGGGTCTGGAAACTTGCTGCTTATCAGAGGATGGGAAAATTGCCATATTAGTACTGATATTTAGATTTGGGTAGGCAAATAGAACTCAGAATTTCTGTTTGATCAGTTTGACTTCAGAAGTAGAAAGTGGGAGATTTTGATACTCTACCGTATCAAAAATATGTGTGATAAAAGCAAGTTGTTTCTACATGAACAACAACATTTTAGGAGAGGTTATTCATATCTGTTAGTCAAGCATGTGCAGGATATTTTGGGTGAAACAGACAAGAGAGGCTAAGTTCATAGCGTATCACTTAATCACTTCAAAACTCTTTACAGAGTGAGCTATAAAGTGGTGATAAATAAGATAAAATCCATTGCAATGGATGAAAAAGTGATGCTGGAAGAAGGAATTCTTAAAAGGGTAGGTAGTGAGGAGTTAAGGTAGGAACTGCAATATCTAAAGAGGCAGAAGTGTTAGAAAGAATGATTGTGTATGTGATTTACAGTCAGAAGTTAAATTGTTTCTATACTAATAAAGGGATAAGCTTAGTCATCATGCTTGGTCATATCCATAATGCTCACAAAGGCATCCAGCCTTCGTTGCTGGATTAACAACAGCTAGAGAACATGTTACTTCATAGTAGAGGTTATGAGTGTTATTTAGTAACAGTTCTATTTAGTTAAGTAAATGAAGAAATGATTTTCCAAAACACTAAAAGGAAAGTAGATATTAAATCATCATATTAATTAGTTGTTGCTTTTTGTTTAATGTTCATTCAGAGTAGAAGTTTTCATTATATTCTCTAACTAGCTGGTGCCCACTACTTCGTTCTGTTTGTAAAGAATTTGGATTGACAGCTACCGACATCTAACCACCATAGTGCACAATGGGAGACTCGATATTATTACCACACACAAACACCAGTCATCTGCGCTATGTAGTTCAGGCAGCAAAGTAAAATGTACGGAAACATGTCTTTGGTCGAAATACGAAAATATCCTTGATCGAACACTTTCAACCACCATATCTCCCACAATCCCACAGCTACTGAAATTCGGCAAAAGTTGTGATCGATGGGTGACTGTGCTACTAACACACACAAACACCAGTGATATGCGCTAGATAGTTTTGGCTTAAAAGTGATACACCATGACACATACGTTTTAGGTAGAGATATCAAAGTGCTGCTGGTCGACCACTTTCAACCACCATATCTCCCACACCCCCATAGCTACCAACATCTATTTACCATAGTACACAACAGGAGACACAATACCTCTACCACACACAAACACCAATGGTCTATGCTATTTAGTTGTGGAAGCAGAGTGACATATATGGAGACATATGTCTTTGGTCGAAATATGAAAATATCTTTGATGGGCCACTTTCAACCACCATATCTACCACAACCCCATAGTTACCAACATCTAACCACCATAGTACATGATAGGAGACACGATACCACTACCACACATAAACACCAATGGTCTATGCTATGTAGTTGTGGCAGCTGAGTGACATATATGGCTTTCAACATTCAGCCAACATTGTGCTACTTCCGCACACAAACACCAGTGATCTGTGCTGGTTAGTGGTGGCTGAAAAGTGAAATATAGGAAAACACACGTTTATTTTTATATACAATAAGATTGCTGTTATAGTAACTTAAGAAATATGGGATCATGTTTATATCCCAATGCAGGGTATGTATTTATGCCCGTGTGATGTAAGTATTCTTTTTACAGCAGAAATATTTGCATTAGTCATTACAGTAGAGGCATTTCTCAATAGCCTTTCACAGTTGTGATTGCTAGCTTGTTGTCCGACAGTTTGTTTGTTGGGAGGCTATGCTTCGCTCTACAGTTCACTGTTCATCAGAATTTACATCAGTGTTCTTTGTGTCCTGTATTTTATAAAGAAAATGGCAAGACGTTGTGGGTGCACTAAGGAAGAAATCATAGAGATTCTTATGAGGAGCGACGGTGAGGGTGAACCACTTGATTTTGATGAAAGAATCAGAAAGCTGTAGTCATAAACCATCCACTTCAGCAGGGATGACAATGCTGTATCATGTTTCAACAAGAGATGTTAGTTGTTCTGAATCTGAAGAATCAGAAAGTGATAGTGAAACGCCTACAAAGAAATTACGCCTTGACAATAAACTTGACTGGAAAGAAAATGATTTTCGGCCAGTTAGTCACGCATTTGATGATACCTGTACACCATTGGGCCATGTGTGTCAAATAGGGAATGAGCCAAGTATTCTGTCAGTTTTCATGTTATTCTTTACAGAAGAACTGATGAAATATATAGCTGGCGAAACGAATCGGTTTTATTTATTCACCAAGTAGAATACTCCAGAATCAGTGTATTCTCGAATACCAAAGTGGAAAGATACTGGATATGAAGAAATGTATTGTTTCATAGTTATTTTATTGTGCTAACAAAAACAGACACTTGACATCTTTCAAATGTTGGAAAATCTGTTGAGTACTTATTTGGAACAAATTTCATCAAAGAAACAAAATTATGTATAATCGGTTTCTTACAAAGCGCAACAAATATTCAGTCAACATCGAGATTTTTGAGAATCTACATCTACTTAAATATTCCGCAAGCCACATTTCGGTGTGTGGCGGAGGCTGTTTGTACAATTATCATTTTTCAGGTATCTTTTTACATTCCTGAATAGTGCAAGGAAAAAATGGATACACTCTGTATGAATTCGAATATCTCTAATTTTACAGTCGTGGTCAGAACGCTGTATGTTAAGTGTGGAAGTAAAACTTTTGTAGCATCTTCTTTGAATCTATGCTCTTTAAATTTCAACAATAACACTCTACATGATTTATAGAGCCATATGTCACTGTAGATGGTTGAGAATTTCCGTGAAGCTATCGCACGTACTAAACGAACCAGTGACGAAATGAGCCGCTTTTCTTTGAATTTTCTCTATGTCTTCGATCAACCCAATCCGACACGGATTCCAGATATAAGAACAGAATTAAAAAATGTGTGTAACAACGGTTTTGTAAGCTGTAGCCTTCGTGTATGAATTACATTTTCTTAAAGAAGTAAAGTAAAATTGTTCTTTCCGTTGCTCCAACTAAATTCTGATGTTGTAGTGTGATATGAATGATGAACTGTATGTCTCTTTCTTCTGTAGATGACCTAATATGATGTTTTGAACAACAAAATCAATGTACACTAATATTTAAGCTATGGGTTATTTAATTCGTTCTTGAGTTAGTACAGTAACGAACCCATAGAAAATTGCAGTTGTTATATTGGGTATGCGAGAAAGAACAGTAAACTATTGAGGTAAATTTAAGAATCACGACACTTTCGGCATAAGATGAAAAAATCGAGTAAAAACTACAAACAAGATATAATTATTAGTAGGGTTCGGATCTTTAGGACCAAAAAAATCGCGAAATATGCAGGCAAATATGACCTTAAAAATAGGTAAATATGACCTAAAAGAGACAAAATATGACCTAAAAGAGACAAAATATGACCAAACATTAAATTTTTTATTCTTTAAAAATGCTCAAATGTACATAATTTATTTTATGTAGCTGTGTCGCTTTCAAGTAGACAGCATAATTTGCTTCTATGCACTCACTGTACGATTGGGAAATTAATTTTGTTGAAAGTTATTTTCTTGTTCCTGTAAAAGAATGGATTACTAGAATTTTACTTTTAAAAATGGAAATTTACTATACATTTGTTCCGAATTAGTGTACATACCATTTTTTATTCTTGTTTGATTTTCTCCGGTTGTCACTTAAAACTGTCTTGTAGTGTGAGAAGCTTCGTTCGACATCTCAAGATGTGACGGGAGCGTACTTAAACAGAGCCAGGTCACTGCAATTTAATTGTGGGTCGTCTTCAGTCAAAACAGATTCGCCACCATGTAAAATTTCACTAATTTTACAAATTGTTTTATATCCTTTATTCCCACACAACACTTTATCAAATTTGTTTTTCAGCATACTAGCCACACTGCCCCCTGCTTGGCCTATTTCGGTTTCCACACTTTTAACGACCGCCAAACTTTCATTCAGTTCTAGACCAATTTCTTCAAGACGCGAAATCGCAGTTGTGATGCCTGAAAAACTTGACTTTATGTACGCCAAATTTCTGAACAAATTACTGGAAAACAGTTCTTGGACAATTTTTATGGAAGATGCTTCACTGCTATCAAAATTAGAAACTATTTTCCGTATGTTTTCATAATATTCACAGTAACAGCTAACTGCATTGAGCCATGTGCCCCAACGAGTAAGTACTGGTTATGGTGGAAGAGGGATGGAAGGTGCGTCTTCTCTAAATTTTGCCACTCTCATTGGAGCTTTAACAAAAATCTTTTTTACATTTGATATTAACCTATCAACATCAGGGAAATTTAGTCTTACTTCCTCGGCAACTCTATGTAATCCATGAACGAGACAGGTTAAATGCACCATCTTCAGACATTTCCCAGCCTTTACCATGTACGGCGCAGCGTCGGTCACAAATAGTAAGACATTTTCTTGCTTAACTTCACCGCTCCATAACAGTTTCATAGCGTTGTCGAAACGGACGGCAATTGTTGAATGGTTTACTGATTCAAGAGCTTCACAGTCCAGTAAAAATATATCACCCGGTCTGTCAGAAAGTAGGGTTTCAACGATAACATTTACAACGTATCTCCTACAAGCATCAGTACTTTCATCCATTGATGCCCAGATCTTATTGGTGCCTATGTTAGTTCTGACTGCCTGCAATACATTTTCATAACAAGACGGTAAATAGTTCTTCCTCAATGTTGATTCGGTTGGAATCGTCTGTGTTGTGTACTTCTCCAAGAACAATTTGAAATGCTCATTGTTTACTTTATTAAGTGGGATGTTGGCTGATACCATCATTTCACAGAGTTCTTTAGAAAAAATTGACAATTTGGAAGACAACGAAGCTGTAGATGTATCCAAGAAAAGTCGCTGTTTACTTTGTTGAGTTGTTGAATGTCGTATTACGTTATTCTTGTGTCTTGATGTATTGCAGTGCTGCTGCACATGAAATCACTTTGTTGCATTCACTTTAGTTTCGCATAATTTACAGAAAAGAACTCTTTCATCTGTGCTAAAATACTCCTCTCCAAATTCCTTTACGTAACTCCGTAACTTTACACTTTCAGAAATTTTTGTTTTCGGCATGGCGGTACTCACTGATCCACTGCAGATTTAACACCGGTTGAGGATTATTTTAAAAAGCATTGGTGACAGTGCGTGAGTGGCTGAAGGCTTTGTGCTTGTTTCGACGCCTAGAGTCTGGTATGTGGGGAATACCTGACCCAGGTAGGGACGGGTTTCCCGTTAAGCAGCAGTTTTCGCCGTACTGAATCATAGGAAGACAATTGATTCCTCTCAACTCATCGGTGGGTCACTGCAGTGGACTCAACTCCCGCGATACCGTTGGAAGTGAGACACAGGCATGCTGCTGCTGCATAGTCGAATTTAAAAAGCGGGCGGAACGTTTAGAGAGTGACAATAATTTATAACTTTAATTCTTGACTGGTGAATTCTGAACAAATTGGTTACAATTAGTTTCATTTCTTTCTCCAATGTATAACAGGAATATATTTCTCTGAATAATTATCTTAATTTCTTTTCATCTACAACTTCTATCAAAAATTACCAGTTTTTTCTCAAAATATGACCATATGACCATAAAAATTGCTGAAATATGACCACAATTAGGAAAATGGCCCAAATATGCATTTATAGGCTATATAAAATACATTTAAATACAATCAGAAACGTTGAATCAGTGTTTATTTCTGCATTTCAGCTCAAAAAGAAGGCAGGAAAAAAATATGACTTTTCCTAAAGATCCGAACCCTAATTATTAGTGACTAAAAATAGTAATAATGATTCAGTTTGATTCTGCAGTAATTAATTTGCAGAGAAACTATGTAGAGAGAGCATTTATTGTGTATCAGCTGTGAGAGGTCACAGTACTTCGCCAGAAATATTCAGCACTGGGCGGGTGGGTCAGCGCGGGCTGCTCCGTCCCCGCCGGCGGCTCCAGGAATAAGCACTTATCACAGATAGTGGGATTACGCTGCAGGCCGCCGGCCTCAGCGCGCCAAGTACACGATACGTCATCAGCAGTCAAAGGGTTAATTAAAACACTAATTGGAAAAAACTTTTGAAGCAAAATGAAACACCTGAGGAAGAAAAAAGATGATTGAATTCAGGACGTCAACAGAGGTACAGAGCAAAAAACTCATCTAACAAACAGTGATGTTTAGATTCTGGAAATCGTGAGAGGAGAAGAGCATATGAAAGTGGTGAAGAAACTCTAAACAGAGTACAAGCAAATAGTGAAAGAGATCAGAGACGTATCTCAAAGGAAAAAAAAAATCCGAATGATGACAGGCTCAGCCTGAGAGCCAAGCAAGAGAAAGAGCATCAGAAAATGGTGAACAAACCCTAAACAGATTAAGAGTAAATAAGGATAGAGCTTAAAGATTTAATCACTAATGAAACAGAAGCAACAGCTGTATGAAGACAGGCTAATGCTGAAATCCAATCACGACTAAGAGCATCCGAAACTGAACAACAAAGACAGCGACACAGAAAAACTGTACGAAATCGATATGACCAACGATTAAACATCAAAGATGAATTACCATTATAGACACTAATAACTTCAGTGAATAAGGGTTTGAACAATGTAATTGCAGCAACAGAATGTGGCCTGAAAATTCTGTTATTGCTTGAATTTCAGTTCAGAACAACCAACAGACAAAAAATTTAACAACTGCTGTTATAAAGCATAGGTCAGAATGCCAGAACGATGAGAATTAACAGAACATTTAATGCAGCTAATGAGCAGTCCTTCTTGTCCAAATCATAAGAATTAAAAAAATAGATATAGATCTCACAATAGTGTATTATCATTTGCTTCTGTGGGGCCCAGAATTGTACAAGCTTCAGGTCATGGGTCATATTGCTTTGGATTCATTGTCAAATTTACTAATACAACATTTCAAAATTTGTTTAACATTTCTATTTTGCAACTGAGAAGAAATAAATTGCCAGAACACACAATTCAACCATAATCTCAGATGGACTTTGAAGATAATATTTTTTTAAAAAAAATAATAGGATTGAAATAGGAGAGGATTTTGAATAGTTACAAGGAGATATGGACAAGATATCTACTTAGGTAAGTTAGCATGGAATGATGACAAATGTAAAAAAGCATGAGCTTTTCCAGTCTGCAGAAAGAAAAATAATGTTTCTTTTTTTTAATACAAAAATGGCTTTCAGCTAGCATGCGACTCAGTGCTCAGATGCAACTGAGCCAAGTCTCATTTTATTGCTAAGACTCCTCACCAGCAATTCCACCTGATTAACGTGTGGATTATTTCAAACCTAACTCACAAACAGATATATAATGTAGCAAACATAAATTTAAAAACCCTTCAAATGCATAATTATCAAGACTATAATTTATATCCTTTAAGTACAGATATTAAACTCTATTTATATAGCAGTGAAGATTTGCAAATCACTTAAAAGATGTGTAAAAGTATGAATGATTGTAACTGCAGATTTATTGTGAATGTCTGAGCATATTATACAGACATGGCATTTGTTGACATGCATGTCTGATATATGGTTATTCAGTAACTTGATTCTCAAAGACCTACAGCAGTCAGAACCAATGAACTGTTGAACTGCACACAAGCAGACTGGCAAGCAATTCTTAAACATATTATCCTAAACTGTTCAGACTAAAATCAATCATGTATAATGACACTTATTGCAGTTTATACTATAAAGTTCAATGGATTATTCTTTCATGGTTTGCTAATGTAGTTGATATGTCGTATTGAAACTTGTTAGCTTACTTCATCCATAAGCAAATTTGTGTTAAGTTGGATTTTTGTACTCAATAATGCTCAGGTCTCTCTCTACCTCAAGGTTTTAGAAACAAAGCAGCAGTCACACCGAACATGTTGCTCTTCACTTGAAGCTAGGTACAAATCAGTCCAACAACATTTACAATTTATGTTCTGTTGAATAAGCTCCCACCCTCCCCCTCCATATTATAATCTAACCCAATGGCTGAAAAGTCTATATATATATAAAGATGAATGTATGTATGTATGTTTGTTGGTTTGTTTGTTCTTCATACAAATCCACAGTTTTCATCCGATCTCGATGAAACTTTGCACACTTATCCTTTCAAACAATGAGAAAAATACTTTCTACATTTGGTTGAAAAATTGTCTGTATAAATAATACATGTTGTCTTATAATTTCGAAAAATTACTGAACGGCGATAGACAGACGCATTGGACATGGAGGTCTCTGTACCGTTTTTCCATGTAGCAGCCAGGTAGCTCAGTGGTTAAAGCGTTTGCTTACTAATGTTTGGGTCGTGGTATCCGGTTCAAATCTCCGTGGAGGCTAAGATTTAAAAAAATGTTTTTGGTCGTAAGAGTCATGCCTTGACCCAAGGGCGGATCCAGCCTTTGGGTCAGGGGGGGTCACATAGTCGAGGTCTAACTAGGACATGCTTCAAAATTATAATAGTAGCTATATATAAATAAATGATAAATGAATTTAATTGCAATATGTCAAAATAATTTTAATCAAATAAAACAATCAATTATTCTCTTCTGAACTCTCGCGAATCTTGTTATGACTTCCCCCACTTGAAAGAGTATGGTTTTGTGAGCGTGCAGAAGTGTCGGTCCAGTTAGGTGGTCTACTGCCAGTGATGCTCGAAGTCAAGTTTTGAGGCTCCTGAGAGCAGAAAAAGATCTCTCTGCCAATGGGACACTATCTGGTAGTGTGGCAAGATTACACAAATATGTGTTTACGATGGGATATATTTTAGCATGAAATTTTTATATTAGATTGCAAATCGACTTGCGGAATGTTCTGATTCCGTTGCCATTTTACTATCCACAGCCAATATTCGTTTATAATGACTGATAATGCAGTGTCGTCTATTACCAGCTTATAATCGAATGCGAGTTGCTTAATTGTTTCAACGTCTTCATTAGTATAGGTATAATTGACTTTTGGTACAAAAACGACTGGTTGAAATAAAGTATTTCAGGAGACAAATGGTCTTGTGGATCATTTATTATTAGAATATAGAAGTATGATGTATACAGCCCTACCGAAATAGTCTTCAGCTGATTGAACAGGTAGGTTATTGGCTCTATGCATTTATATCGGCACTGTTCTGGGGCATTAAATTTCCATCGCAAATTTCTCGGCAAATTCTTTTGACTCTTCAAAACATTAGTTCCATTTTTTTTATCTCAGAACACTGATTGTATCATTTATTGCGTCAGTAGAACTTTTTTTAAGACAATTGAGTTCGTCTTCAATACTCTGCTTATACAAGTACCTGAAAAATAAAATAAGGTATATTTCTAACTAACTGAGTAATTAATAAAATCTATGTATACTATTATAAATCTGTGAGAAACCTGCGTGTGCCTGATACCTCGCAAAAAATTCTTCAGCAATTAAGATAGTACTTTCAAATATTAAGAGCATATGTTGCAGATTAAAATCTGCGAATACAGCTTGCGACTTGTATGTACTGAGGAACGGAGAATGAAATTATAACTATTTCTAGAAGGAGAAATAAGTGTGCAGATCACTCTGTATTAGATATGAGCATTCAATAAACACTGACAAAAGATCACACTACGATCATGCTTAGATTCTGTTTTATTTTTTCACTTCGATTATTTAGTTCTCAGTTTTGTACACTAAAATAAACATAATACGTGAATCAAACATGGTAAAAATCTTAAACGTAATAAGAATCTTAAAATGAATAGTTTGGGGAAAGTCATTATTAATTCGCATTTTACCAGCACTAAAAACCTTCAACTTCCTAGCCAGTACTGTCACATTTACTCATTGCTTTTCAGAGATCAGAGCAAGAACATTATTACATATTCAATCATACTATTCGTTTAAAAGTGTGAAAATTAATGCAACTGATAAACTAATAGCTCCGGAGTAGGAAATTTTGCTCTTACGGCAAAAAGTAAAATGGTGATTACATGTCAGCTAGATACGAAGCCCGACAGAAAGGAAGGTTTGAATACAGTGACCAGGGAATTTATTTTTCGCAGTTGCAGTCGCAGTTGTTATTAAGTAACGTTCATAACCTTGAATTTTTTAATGTACATTTTAGATTGTAATTTAAATCGTCATAAAGTTCGAATTACTTACGAACTATTTGACGAAAACAATATGGAACCACTGAAATAAAAAAAATCACCTAGGAATCCTAAAATCTTATGCTACATTGCGCGAATTACAGAACTAAATCCATCGTTCCTTATACATTAACAAAACGTGGCAGCAGTTATTATGTCCAGGCTACATTTCAAAGTAACCACAACCTCCACTAACACTGCCGTTCGAAAATCAAAGAGGCTTAATTTAATTTAATTTTGATTGCAATGGAGTGCACGCTCTGGTAGCAATTTTCGTACGCACCCTTCTTAGTCTTTTCATGCACCCACCTACATTTGCCCTCTCCAAATTTCAACTTTAAATTCTTTCAACCTTTTTGGTTAATTATTCATTATTTCTCTTGGTAACTTATTCCAATCCCTGACACCCTTACCTAAAAATGAGAATCTTCCTACACCTTTGTACCCCTTGTAGTCATGGTTATCTTTTCCCATACATGCATTTCTTTTAATTCTTAAGCCAATATCTTTCAATGCCTCATCACCAGTATATGCCTTGTAGACTCCTATGACCCTCTTCACCCTCCTCCTGTCTTGCAATGAATCCATTCCTGCTCTTTTATCATATCTGTTACTGACTGCATTCAGCAATAATTTCCAGAAACAAATCTAGCAGCCCTTTTTTGCACCCTCTCCAACTCCTGTATTTGATACTCAAAATGTGGGTCCCATACTACACTACCATATTCAAGCAATGGTCTGACCAAAGTTTTGTAACCCAATTCCTTTACTTCTCTCATACATCCCCTCATCACTCTTATCGACAAGTGCAGAATTTGGAAACCTTTTCCTACTGCCCGTCCAATGTGTCCTGCCCAGTTAAGCTTGTTATCAAAAGTAATGCCAAGATATTTACATTTCAAGTCATTAACAAGCAATTCTTTCCCCACCTTATAATCATAATCAACCTTTAGTTTTTTATCTGTGTATCTAATAAGCTATATCTTCATTGCATTTATCTTCATCTCATGTTTACTAACCCAACTAGGTATCCTGTCCAGATTACCCTGCAGCTGTTCGCAGTCCTCTTCCGTTTTTATCCTTTTATATAGCATTATGTCATTCGCAGAAAATACTAATTCTGTAGTAAACCAACACAATTATTCATCAGAATAATGAATAGCAATGGTTCCAATACATTACCCTGTAGCACTTTCATGTTTACTTCCACTTCTTTTGATGCTGCATTACCTAAGCTAACTTTTTGTTTTCTACCTTTTAAAAATTCTTCTACCCACCATACACTTTCTCATCCATTCCAATAGTTTTTACCTTATTTACTATCATTTTGTGGCTCACTCTGTCAAAAGCCTTTGAAAGATCTAGTCAATTTTGCCTCCCTTGTCCATTTAATCTGAAATATCTTGCATATATACCACCAACCAAGTTTCGCATGAATAATCTTGCCTAAAGGGTACTTGAAAACCACTTACACTCCTCACATATATTTGTCCATTAATTTACCTACCACTGATCTGAAACTGATTGACCTATAATTTTCGACTCTATTACTTACTCCTCCTTTATGTACCGGCGCTACCATCACACTTTTTCAGTCCTCTGGTATGCATAAAGGATCCAGACTCAATTTAAATATTTCTAGATAAGGTACAATGCCACATCTGGCTATCTTTAAGATATCTGTTGTAATATTATCTACACCAGCCCCTTAAAAATTTTTCGCTGGTGAGTTAGCAACACACTATTTTTACCAAGAAAATCATCGAAAGCTATTAATGGTTCTTTTATGAATCGTTTTAGAGGACTGTGTGGCAACTCAAGGGCGATACTGTAAATAAAACATAATATTTTCTGTAAAGGTCTTGGTCTTTATGCTATAAAACAAGCCAGTGAAACTTGTCAATGTATATATATAATATATATATATATTAGACATTGGGATAGGAGAAAAACCACCGCTTACCAAAGATGAGGGCTCCAGCGGCGTCAAAACACGAAAAAACACACAAACACAAACATAATACAAATTTTCGAGCTTAGCTCTTCATCAGGTTGTAGGATGAGGTGGCTGCCCCGCGGAAGCTAGCAGCCAACTGAGGAGACCACACGGGGTGCACATGGTCGGCTGGTCGGGGTGGAGATGGAGGGGGGAGAAACAACATGGCGGGAGGCGGGGGTGGGGGTGGAAGGACCTAAGCCCGAAAATGATAATTAGACTGCACAGTGGAAACGCGGTTGCGGTCATAAGGTCACTGGCATAAAACAAACCAAGGAAAACACGGGGGGGGGGGGGGAATCTACTGAAAACGAACTATAAGTGCCCCCATAAAGAATTATTCCACACGCAAAATTATTGAAAATATTACACACGAAAAAATACTGCACACGGAAAAAATATATTAATATAAAACACACGAGAGAAAAATTTTTTTATCAATAGATCTACAACTCTGAAGCCCTAATATCCCGCAATTATCCCCCTGATTTAGTTCATAAACAAGTTACACGAGCCACATCAGTACCGACACAATCCAGCAACACCCCACAACCATCAAGAACCAACCAAAGCCCAGTTTTGGTCACCCGCTACTTCCCTGGCTTAGAATCCATCAACCGAATCCTAAGACAAGGATATGATCTCCTCCGAGCCTGCCCGGAAATGAAAACACTCCTACCACAAATCCTTCCCCAGCCCCCCAGAACCTGTTTCAGTAGACCCCCCAACTTGAACCAACTCTTGGTCCATAAACATGGAATCCCTCAGCCCACAAGACAGCCCCAAGGATCCTTTCCGTGTAACAGGCCCCGTTGCAAACTTTGCATGATGCACCCGCCTTCTACCACCTTCACCAATCCCGTAACAGGGGAAAGCTTCTACATCACTGGATCAGCCACCTGCGTAACTTCTCACCTGATCTATCAACTTACCTGCAACCACTGCCCAGCCTCCTACATTGGTCTGACCACAAATCCACTAGCCATCCGGATGAATGGACACAGACAATCGGTCTGGACTGAGAACCCTGACCACCCTGTTTCTTTTCATGCCACCACTCATAACACCAACAATTTCAACACCTGCTTCACAGTCCGCGCCATCAAAGTACTCCCAGACAAAAGCAGCATCTCAGAACTGAGGAGGTGGGAACTGGCCTTTCAGTACCAACTGGGGACCAGACAACCACCTGGACTAAATTTAAGATAGCTCCAATTTTCCTCTCCCCTCCGACCTTTGCCCCTTACCTGCCATCATTTCCCACAAAACCATCGCTCACCAGAGCTTTCTCTTTTTGTACGTAGATCTATTGATAAAAATTTTTCTCTCGTGTGTTTTATATTAATATATTTTTTCCGTGTGCAGTATTTTTTCGTGTGTAATATTTTCAATAATTTTGCGTGTGGAATAATTCTTTATGGGGGCACTTATAGTTCATTTTCAGTAGATTCCCCCCCCCCCCCCCCGTGTTTTCCTTGGTTTGTTTTATGCCAGTGACCTTATGACCGCAACCGCGTTTCCACTGTGCAGTCTAATTATCATTTTCGGGCTTAGGTCCTTCCACCCCCACCCCCGCCTCCCGCCATGTTGTTTCTCCCCCCTCCATCTCCACCCCGACCAGCCGACCATGTGCACCCCGTGTGGTCTCCTCAGTTGGCTGCTAGCTTCCGCGGGGCAGCCACCTCATCCTACAACCTGATGAAGAGCTAAGCTCGAAAATTTGTATTATGTTTGTGTTTGTGTGTTTTTTCGTGTTTTGACGCCGCTGGAGCCCTCATCTTTGGTAAGCGGTGGTTTTTCTCCTATCCCAATGTCTAATATATCCGCTCTCAGCGCCTTTGTTTCCAAACAATCTATATATATATATATATATATACAGTGTGGGAAAACATAAATTTGAGAAGGCAAATAATGTTTGTCGATCAATATAGCTCTTGTTGAAACGTCTAGGTATTTTCTTACAAACCATCCAATATCTGAGGAAAATTTCGATTGAGAAAACAAACTTTTTATCTGATTAGAACTGGAAGTCGACGTATATGAAATTGGCAAGCATAGAACAGCTTCAGCAGGAGTAATATTTTCTTCTTCATCTAAGGTTAAGGTAGTTGTTGTAGCATCGGCAGCACACATATTATGATATGCATTGGTGCTCAGTATAGGTAAATGTTTTGGATGTTTATCTATCTCAAACCTAGGTTTCTAGAATGAATCTATCTTTCTAAATAAACCACTACATGCATTACGTTTCGACACACCAGCACAATCACATTTCTCGATGCATCCTGTAGTAAAAAACACCCGTGCATAACTAAAATGACAATATTTATGTAAATACATCAAACGGTTTAGTGGCGAGAAGCGGTTGAGCTACGCGGCTGTGACGTCACCGAACATCGGACGCACAGGCGCGAATTAATAGTATGAGGCGCTGCACGACGCGGCAAAATCAAAAGTTGCAATTGCGTGCACAATATTTACTTCACAATGACCGATCGGATACAACATAAAATTATAAACAGCATACAGTCGCATTGTGACTGTCGTGTATGTTTTTGTGAGATCTGGCCATCCATTATTCAAAGTAATCTTATTTAATTAAAATCAGTGAGATTAAAAATATTATCAGAGGCCGAGCCCAGGGGGAGGGTCATGACCCCCATGACCCCCCCTTGGATCCGCCAATGCCTGGACCATCGGTTATTGGGACTGAATGTTAAACTGTATATACCACAAAGTTGGGGTGCAATGCGAGGCAAACCATAGGTAGTCTTGCAATGCTGTAGGTATACACTTTTTTTCCTTATATTGATCCCTCAGGGGTGATTTACAGTCAGCGTTTATATGATCTGCAGTAATAATACTATAAATGCAGAAGTAAGTCTCTTTCTTTTGTTACATTTTCACAACTAAATGCCTTTACCGCTATTGACGGAATTTGACAAGAAAATCTATAGGGAGGACACAGGACATTTTTTTTTTTTTGGGTATGATTAACAGTTGTAGTCACGAAATTTTTAGAACTTATTGAATGGTGACAGAGAGACCGATATGTGTGTTAGTCTGTAATGTTACGTCGCTTGCTCAAGCTATGGTTCTCGCACATTATGTTAGTGTATAATTTGTTAATTAATTTCGTTTAGAGAAGAATGTATTTTTTTAGTATAGATGTCAATTTTCTCTGTCCTTTTGCTTTGTGTCTGCTTAAATGTTTCTGGCACCAGTTTATTTTGCCTTCATTTTTGACATGCCTTGCGGGTGTAAACTGACCTAAATTGTAGCTCTAGCAGAGCACGAGCAGCTAAAGTTATTAGAACCCAAGAATCGGATGCTCATGTTGAAGAAAGAAGAAAAGTCTAAGCTGAAATAAAGCTGCCCTTAGTTAACACCTCCCCCCCCTCCCCCCACATTCATTTGTTTTTCTGTTTTTAAATATGTTGGAAATTGATTCTCTTCAAGAGACAGGTTCGATGGTAGAGTGATATAGTGATGGCTTTCCGGTCATATTATGCCGACTTGGTGTTGTTTGGGACCAATCCTTTGTTACCAACAACTTTCTATATTCAATTCTGGCAAAGAAATTCTTAATCTATGCGTACGAAGTCGCGGGTATCAGCTAGTTACCTATAAAAACCTTCAGCTAATTAACTTTATAAAATACTTTAATTCATACAATGCTACTTTTTCATTAGTAATGCGAAATAATCTGCAGTAATTAGCTTAGGATAGGAAATGACAGGATTGTATCAAACCAGATGAGAAATTGAATACATGTGAAAAGGAAAAGGTTTTTCTCCAACCATTTTATTTACACTTGTTATGAAAAATATATTTATTTAAATCTGTGTTATGCATTATATTATAAAGTAACGATGGCAAAATTGTTTTAAGATATTCTTGTATAAAATAGCATAAATAAATTAACATTCTTCATTTAAAAAAGTGTTTTATCCTGTTTCATAATTCTCAGTTTTCATGTCGTTTAAACCAAGTTCCTCATTTTGTTCAAAAGTTCTCTCATAATGTGTGATTTTTAGCCCGGAGTCTCCTTCACCATCATCAGTTAATTTCTGAAAAGAATATAGGACATATATGCAAAAAGTTACATTAATACACACTGAAAATGTATTTTATTAATATTATAAACTACTTGCCCCATATTTTAAAAAGCTGTAAATTTAAGATAAATTTATGTATGAACATACCAAGCTTTAGATTTGAAAAGTTACCTTGTAATGGAACTTCTTGTTTTGTAGTTTCATGATTGCATTACTATCTTACATCTGAGGTCCACAACATGAATGAAACAAAGATAAAATGGATTGGTACTGGGCGGGGGGCGGGGAGGGGGCCATGAAGTTGACCAACGATAAATGAGAAACAGAACAATCTCTGTGACGATCAGTCAATGTAAAATGAAAGTGTTTGAAAAATAATTTTTATCTCTTATAAGAGTAGCAGGTAAATAAATAAAATTAGAAAGATATAAAAACTATACTAAAAATATCTACATAATGTTGAAAAAATGTATATAAAAACTGATTGTAAAACTGCAAAATTCTAATTGACAGGGTTAGGGAACGTTGAAGCCAGTGGTGTGTCTGGTGTCTACAATATAGGCAAGCTCCCAGCTACGGAATTCTGAAGAGGTGGCAGTATTCGAGAAAACTCTGGACAATTCTAACCATGAAACAGGCGTTGAGATTGTTGGAATCATGTGAGCTGGCATGAATTGTCACTGGATGGTCTGGATTGGAAGTATAAACTTTTTGCCTCTGGCCATTCATCCTGTAGGATAGTTGTTAAGTGGTCAGATTTTCACAGTTGTCATCCTTACCACAACAAAGATTTCCTCCCATACAGCTTTTGCAATCCTTGGCAGAGGCATCTGTTCTGATCATGAATCAATTTCCAGGTATTCTCAGAAACTATCCCAAACACTTGTTTCCTGCTACTATCCCAAGATTTTTTAGAAAAGCAAATCTCCCATGCTATCACCCACAACTCACGTTCTGCACCTCCTAAAGCTGACTGCAGGCCAATATTCATCACACAGTTCTTTCCTGGCCTGGTAACCATTAACCAGATCCTTTCCCGTAGGCATGACTTTCTACATTCCTCCTCTGAGAAGCATGCCCTTCTTTCCAAAATCTTACCCACTGCACCCTGTATGTGTTTTAGCAAACCTCCTAATCTGAACATCTTGGTCCACAACCTTCTAACTCTCCTAGAACTCCACATAATAGAGTTTCCTTTAATAGACCCCATTGTAAAACATGCAGCATGCTTCCAGCCACCACTACTTACTCTAATCCCAACACAGGAGAATACTTTCTTATCATTGGACACACCACCTCCACTACCATTCACCTTATTTACCAAGTTACCTGTCTTCACAGTACTGCTTCCTACATCAGTCTCTGCACTCAACAACATTCCTACAGGATGAATTACCACAGGAAAAAAGTTTATACTTCCAATCCAGACCATCCATGCCATGATTCAAACACTCTCAACACCTGTTTCACAGTTAGAGCTGTCAGAGTTTTACCAGATACCACCAACTCTTCAGAACTCTGTAGATCGGAACTTGCCTATCAATACATCCTAGATGGTAGAATGTATCAGATCTGTTGAAGACAGGGTTTTATTAGGTGATAGTGAAAAGAATACAATAGTTTGTAATTTTAGTAGTGTATGTGAATACAAAGTTCAAGGTGTCAAATGTGTAAGGTAAGAAAATACATCACCAGATATGTAATGATGTAATAGAGCATTTAAAAGTCTTCAAATATTTTGGTTCCATCATGAAGGGACATAATAATTGTGGGCAGCAAATAAAATGCGTAATCACATTGGTTGAAGAAAGTTAAAAAAAAAAAAAATCTAGTATGTGGACCAGCAGTGAAAGGGCTGAGGATAGAATGCTTACATATTTTGTGAGCATTGTGATATCCTGTGCAGAGACATGGACTCTGAGGAAAGGAGACTAAAGGCTTCTGAGTGCTGATTGTGGAGGATGAAAAAGATCATTTGGATGGACAAAGAAAAAAAGGCGTTTCCAAACTATGTTATGTGGAACACTGATGTTCCATGGAAAATTAATAGGTGTTCCGTGGAAGCCTAGAATGGTTTATAACCTACAACAGCTACAAGAAATTGAAACACATCTGACATATTACTGCTCTAAAATGTATTTAAAAATATAATAAATAAATAAGTATTCAAATAATACAATAAAATTTCTTAAAAAATGTCATTACCTTTTACCTCAAATCATACACATATGTTGAAATAGACTCCATATTGTGGATATATTGCAGAGGAATTTCACAATAACTCATTACAGTGATTAAGGAAAATTATCTCTTTATGATTTCCATGAGAAGCATGACTGCCTGATCCTGACCGAAGCAAGAACAGACAGACATTTGTCAACAGTTTCTACAATTGCAAAGCCAATTGGCTATGCTGATATATATTGTTCAAAAATCTGATTACAAAAAATAAAAAGCAGCTTTAGAATATGTGGCAAGTGTTCAGCATACTGCTATGTACACACTGGAGGAAACAAGTCTGTATAAACATTAATTATTCAAAAGTAAATGACAAATGATCAAAATTTAACAGAATTCGAATTGAAAACCATTTGTACTATAAACAGTAAAAAAAAAAAGTACGTTAGTGTAAATAATTTGGTTTTGGCCCTTCCTATCACCGTGAGCCACTTAATATCATGCAATTTTATTCTCATCGCCTTCCTGGCCTGTTTCTTGACTGACTAACTTTCAAATATTATGTACACTTCAGAGGAATTAAAGAAGACTTAAGCAAAGAAAATGCACACTGGCTTTGCACAGCATATGTTTAAACAATTATTTCCAATCAAAGAATAAGTCCAACATTCTTTTTAAAGCACATGAATAAAACTGAATTGTCATTCTCCTAACATTAATAAACAAAGACATTCTAATATCCAACACATCAGAGCTAATAATACAAACCACTCCAATGGCAATCTCTATGGCAAAAGCTTGCCCCAATTAGAATTACAAGTTTGTAAAAAATTTTGGTGTCAGATTAAGATAGCGCGGGGCCCGTAGCAAATGTGAAGAAAAGGCCCTTGATTTTTGCTGCCCGGGGGGAAATTGTAGAGCTAAAAAATAAAAAAAAGGTCGCCCATCTAGCCTAGGTGCAGGGCCCCCCTAGGAGTCGCGAGGCCCCCAGAAGACGCGAGGCCCCCAGAAGACGCGAGGCCCGTAGCATTTGCTACCTCCTGCTACATGGTTAATCCGGTACTGCTTGGTGTCATACTCTCCCGCTTTTTCAGTGTTACATTTTATTTCACACAATAAACAGGAACGATGAAATTCCCAGATCAATGCCAGACACTGTCCACATTTAAATGCTTTTCCATGCCTGTATCACCCATAACATAGCACACTGAAATACAGATTCAATGTAGTTTTATTCTCATTCATTTAATTTTGGGCTTGAAACAGAAAAAAAACACAATGTTTAAACACAAATGTGTATCACATCATCAGTTTATTGTGAATTACTGCCACATCCCAAAAGCCCACAGCTTTATACCAGCCTATATGCATTGCGGTGGGATTTCCAGCAACACGAAACAGCCCATGAAAAATATCATAAACTTCTCAATCTCAGAATTCAAATCGTATGACCTTCTATATGTTCGTACTAACACAAGATCTTGCAAATTGGAACCAGCCAATATGAGTTCTTCATGCGTCTACTTTCTCTCCTCTGCTTTTTTCCTTTTTATGTATCTCTTCTCTTACTTTCTATGGAAGGGTGTTACATAGCTTACAGTCTCACTCTTTTTATTTTGCCAGCTCCAGCTAGCCCAAATTCTGTTACCACAGAAAAATCCACATTCTCTTTAAATACACTTTCCTTTTTGAACAGGCCTTACCTTGCAACTGCTTCTTCTTCAATACTAAACCCAAGTGAATTATGGCATCATCATTAACCAACTTTCCTTCCGCTCTTTCTCTGTCAGTACCAAATAGCAACTTTTCTTCTTATTCAATGTAAACACAACTATACCCTAATTTTTCTTCATCATCTGCTAACTTCCTCTTGCATTACGAAGTCTTGCAGTTACTTTATCTTCCGTTAATTGACTTACATATGCTGCGTTCAATTTGTCCTAGCCTCAATTTTAGACTATTATTTTAATTACGTCAGTAATTTTTTCCAACAAATTGAAAGTTTCTTTTCCCTGTACTTCAGTGCTCTCTTCTTTGCTCCTTCCTAACTTCCAGCACTTCCTCTATTTGAGCAGTTTATCTTCCATTAGTATTTTTTCCTTTTTCACCTTATAGCATTATGTGTCAAGGTGTTATTTCTTCCTTGAGCTAACATTTCTTTGATCCTGCAGTTTTGTTTGATCACATCCTCATATTCATTATTTCACCAGTACAGTATTCTTTGTGTCCATAACTTGGCATTTTTCTTTTACGTACCATCACTGTCGGGACCTCTAAAGTCACGTAGGGAAGTTTATCCTCTCACCTCCTTTTCCAAGTTACACCTCTTCTTTGCTTCTCTTTAATGCTGATCTCTCAATTCCTGATAGCCAATTTTCTCCTCCTCTTTTCTCATAATTTCTCTTCAAAATGGTTCCTATTTGTTCCAATATTCCTCGAATCTATAGCCCTTTATCAGAAAACTGTCATCCTTCCCAGACAATCTGTCAATCCTCTCTCATCATTGTGCTATTTATTCTATAATCATTCCCTTTTTCATCACAGTTACTATTATCATGCTTTTCAGTCATATTACCTTCAGGCAATTAGTTACACCAGTTGAGATGATCTATAGCAGTGGTTCCCAATGGGGGTGGTACTACCCACCAGCGGGCGTTGAAGAGATCATATGGGTTGCTTCTGTTCCAAGGCAAATCTAGGGGACATTCAGGACCAATCGCCGCCCCTCCTGCTTTCCTGTATTATACCTGGCTTTGAAGGCTACATCAAAGAAGTTTCTGATTGCATTCCCATGATCATATGGAACCAAACAGGATTTAGTGTAATCAGGAATTTATTAGCTAAGGAGGACAAAATAAAGTTGTCAATAGTGGAATGTGGCTATTTAAGATTGCTATTGACAAATAACACACCAAATATATAAAAGTTGGTATCATTAGACTGAGCTTAGCACTCTAATTATTAATATTATCCATAATATGAATTTCTTAATAAAGTTGTAAACAATATGCAAGTTTTGTTAATATCTTTTAAAATAGTAATTTTAGAAATTTGTCCTTGTTTTTGTATACATGATATTGTACACTACACCTAAGAGGGGCGCCATAGAAACACTGATTCAAAAAGGGGATTAAGAGTCAAAAAAGTTGGAGCACTACGGGTGACAGTATTTTTTACAAGAAAGGAAATGGGCCTTTTTTTGTTTATAGGGGCAGAGAGAAATTTTTCGATCAGAAAGGGAGCGGTACACCAAAGAAGTTGGGAACCTATGCTCTATAACAACCAACAATTCCTCATCCTATTGGTTCACTATCAGCTTTTCGCTGGGTAATTTCTGCTGCAATACTTCAATTTTTACATCATTTGCAAAGAATTTTCCAGGTATTCTAATTCTTAATGTCTCACACTTTCTGTATGGTCTATTGTTTTGGAACTCATACTTTACTTTCTTTTACTTTCTTCTAGACCAGTGCCTATCAAGAAACAGCTTTAGGAACTCTTCAAAATTTTGACATATTTTGCTGACTGTCAGGCCAAAAGGCTGCACGGGGGTTATGCAACACCTTCACCTGAACTATGAACAATTAAGTTCGCGACCATGTGTAGCCCTCTGGTACCTATAATATTAAATAGATCGGCCGCCATGCATTCGTAAACCCCAAATGCGAAGGGTAAACAAGATAAAGTCATTTAACACAGTTTGAGAATAACACAGTACTTATATTCTTGATAATAGTTCACTTGTACATTGTCGGTACCAGATATGTGAATAAAGCATCGAACCACAGTTTCTTTGAAGATTGCAGATTAAGTACAATTCTACGAGAAGACAAAAACTCACAAAGTCTCCCTAACGTTAGTGAGTATTACGGCATGTTAGAACTTGCCTAAACCGCTACCCTAATTTGAGCCGCTAACTAGTGCGGAATTGCGCGATCACTTTCCGGCGTAAGAATGAGACAATGTGAGCTCACTGCAAGGTCTTTTATAGACTTTTCCAAGCCTTTGGCCTTGGCAAATCTTTCTTTAAGTAATATCTCCAAAAATAGATAATGGTTTAACTTGAAATTTTCACAGGGACTTTCTATTGTCATGTTCTATCTGTTTTAATTTAATTTAACATTCCAAAAGGTTTCTATAGTCTTAAAAACTAAAGTCATCACATGACCAACTTGGAGGAATTTTTACGCTATTTTTCAAAAACTTAATTACTTGACAAATGCTTAAACTTTTTACCGAAACCATTATATCTTCATAATTGACTCAATTTGGGCTATCTACTGATACAAATTTCAAATTAATATTCCTTTTAATTAAAAAGTTCATCTTTTTCTCTTAATTAAAACCACTAATTAAACTTTGCCGAATTATTTAATTTTACTACCAAAATATCCGGAACAGAGCTGACTATAGCTGGTGATAAAAGATCAGCTGTAGCTTTACTCAATTTGAAGATATTTCAAATCTTAGATTTTTACTTTTCCGATTGCGCGTTTCAAAACGTGAACAAACCAAAATATCTCTTAAAATAAACGTTTTCTGATATGATAAATACAGTTTAAAATGATTTTCATGGTGAATTGTCCCTGTGGGAAAGATTACAGGAAAATTCCTTAAAGTTGACAACTACTTTTTCTTGAAATTTCTAAGTCCAACATTGGCAACTTTACAATTGATCTACAGAATATTTTACTGCTGTGGGTAGCTAGTGGGAATGCTTTTGGGGAACAAAAAGGTACTTTACATGACCTTGCAACTCCATGATAAAGGATCTTCCTTCAACATATTCTTCAAATACTTAATTTATTTTTGTCTGACTAGTCTTCAGGTAAACCATTTCTGTAGACTTTTGTAAATATCAGGGGGTGTATGCTTCATCCAGGAGTAAATTATATTTCTCATCATCATGTTGTGTACTCTGTTTATTGCATTTTCTGTTATATTGTTACCACTTGCCATAGCAAAACACTGTTGCACCATATCTCCAACTACACTATCAATCCTCTTCAACACTTTTACAGCATTACCTCTGAAAATCCATATTTGGTCCAGCACATTTTTAGTCATGGCGGTGAATTTTTTATCCATTATTATTTCTTGTGGTTGATCTCCTTAGAATATTCCTCTAATTTCTCAAAGTCATCCTTGGTGTGCTATAAATCACTTCCTACATGAGTAAGGTTATTAATCAAAATATTGTGAAGTATGTTTATGTTTTTTGTGTTTGTCTGGCCCTTTTGTCTGTGGTGAGTGATGGTTTATTCTCCATATCCTATCTTATAATCTATTATAAACAATATACGATTTCAATCTCTATAAAAGCATATATAATTATTTGCTTTGATGCAAATTTTTGAGTTTGTAGAGCTAATAAGCATGAAAAACTGATCGTTTATTGTTTCACAATACCAGAAATGTTGAGGAGGAAGGAAACTAGCTGAGAAAACAGTAACATGGATTTGAGAAAGGATATTCATATGAATCTATATTAGTGGACTATATAAATCATATGTTGGATAAAATTAACAAGGAAGGCCAGGTTTATATGTTAGCACTAGAGCTCTCCAAGAAATTTGACAGAGTTAGACCTGAAATGATGGTAAACAAAGTAAAAACCAATGGAAATGATGAATAAGTGACTTGTTGGGTAGAGGAATTCTTAAAAGGTAGAAAGCGAAGCATTAGGTTAGGAAATGCCATATTAATGGAAGTGAAAATGTGAGTACTACAGGACAGTGTATTGGGGCAATTGCTATTCATTATTCTAATGAATGAGTATGTTGATGGTTTACAGTAAAAAATTAGTTTGTTTACAAATGACAATGTTACACAACAGGAGAGGACTGTGAACAACTCCAGAGAGATCTGGACAGGATATCTAGCTGCCTGCGTAGGCCATGGTAGAATGAAAATAAATGCCAAGAATCAGGTATAGAGATAATAAAAGTAAAAGTTTTCATTGATTATAACGTTGATGAGTAATTGCTTGTTGAAGGCCTTAAGTGTAAATATTTTGGCATAACATTTGATAGTAAACTCAATTGGACAGGATATATTGGGCATGTGGTAGGAAGAGGTTTCAAAATTATTCATTTACTGTACAGGGTGGGAAAGTGAAGGAATCAGGTTAAAAAAAAAAAAACTTTGGTCAGACCAGTACTTCAGGACCCACACTTTGGAGGGAAGCTAAATTTATTTGTGGAAATTACTGCAGAACACAATCTGTAACTGATATGATAGAAGGAGCTCGTTTGGGAATCACTGGATGAGAGGTGGCAAGTGCTTGGAGTTCCAAGGTGGAAATTGCTGATGGTGCTAGGATCTATATTGGTAGAAAAATTTCATGCAATAACCACTGGCTGACAATCGATTTCAGGCATAAGGGAATGGGAAAATTTTCTTTTGTAGATAACTGGTGACTATAATAAACTACCAAGAGAAATTATGAACAATTTACTAGAAATACTTATCTAGTTATCGGAAATAGTAGGTTGGTGATGAAATCACACTGAAAAATTAAAAAATCATAAAATGGAGAAAAGGTATGTAGGCCCACTGGAACATACACATAATTACAATTAAATTTTAAAAGAATAATTAACTAAACAAAAATTAAACTGAATTAATGACTATAATTTTTATCACAAATTAAATATCATCATAATTCTTTAGATACTTTGTTAGATTATTTTAAAAAACCATAAAATAGTTTAATAAATAAAATCACAAATAATAATAGCATGGCTACCTGTATGTAACTATTTCCTGTAGGGTCATCTAGTATCAAAATTGTGCTCTTCTCTCCCTTTAATATAAGATCAAGTTTACAGAGAAACTCCTCCAGCCTGTGAGCAGTCTCCTTATTAACACTGTCACCAAACATTGCTCCCCTATTACTTAGCTGATCCTTCATTGCTACGAGTATACCTTCTACTGTAGTGAAGCGACCTCCTAAAGCAGCAGGACCCACTTCAACTTCAAGATCAGGTAATATCAAGGAGCACGTTTCAGACTGTGAAGATTTGAAAAAAATTACATCAGTTTCAACTGAAAGAAAACAGTGTATGATATTTTTATACACATAAAATATAGGTGAATTTAAGATCTTACAAGAAACATTGCATGTTAAATAAAAAAATTAAGAAAACTTTGTTATAACTTCATAACATCTTCCTTTAAAATCAAGATTAAATAACACATATAGTTTATAGGCACTGATGGTATCTATGACTCATTATATATACAGGGCTGTGCTTATTTGTTGCAGCATCATGCAGAAATTATGAACAGATTTTGATGTGATTTTCAGTTTGAAAGCTTAGGATCCAATATGACTGCATGTGACCTAATGCTGAAACAGGAAAAGAAAATCTCTTCTTAACCTCAATTTTTTTGTCTTTTTTTTAAAAACTTTTTAAGGAGTTGTCTTCATTGTGAGCATGAAAACAGTAGGACACCTCAGGTCTTTCACCCTAATGCCGTAACTAATTGTGGATCATCGTTTATGATAAATCGAGTATTAAAAATTGCATACCTATAGAAAAATTGCTTAAATTGTAGGTCTGAGGCATCATGTTCCCATATTAAGAATACTGGATACGATCCTGCCTCAGTACGATATTATTATTATTATTTGTGAGAGTTCTACTATTCATTGTATTTTTTTTTAAATTCACCTAAATATCAATTTTTTAGGGATTCCCAAATTTTAGGATGACATAAATTGTTTTGACACCAGGAACACTGAAGAAAGCAAACTTACACTTCAAAATTCTGGTTTTTCTTTCATTAATATTTTAAATTATCCACACATCTAGGTTAATTTAGGCAATGCTGCAATCAGAAACTAATAATCATGATCTCAGGCAGCCTTAATGACTAATAGAGTTTAAAGTTTCTGATGATTTTCTTTTCTGTCAGAGCAAAACTTGCACTGATAAACTAATGAATAAAGAAAACCTGAAACTAGCCTGCCACCTTGTGATAAAAATGTCTGCCTTAAACACAAGACTTTTAACTTATATAAGTGCACAATAAGGCATTACAGACAAATAAACAGCATTGTGCACACAGCAACTACGAAACTATAACACCAAAAAATTTAAATTTGTAGGATAATTTTGAGCTGCTGTGATTGATCTATACAAAGAACGTACACAATCTAAATGCTATTGTGAATGTTTCATTACCAATTTTGGGTAAAGAATGTACAGTCCAAGACTCCGAGAAATATCAGAAAATTTTCATATGATACATTGTTAAAGATTTGTTTAATGTCAAGTAAATAATAAAGATGAAGTGCTTTACAGAAACTTGACACAATTCTGACTTTCCAGTTTCTTCTAATTTCTATTTCTGATACTTTGTGAAACAAATTTATTTTTACATTTCACTGTCCACTAACTTTTGATTCAGTTTAACGGAGTAAATGGTACTCTGGTGTAAATCAAATCATCTCAATTCTGATGTAATAAAAAATTAAACTGGTTGTCTGTTAAGTACAATTAGTGTTCAGGATGAACTGTGAGGAAGTAATTATGATACTGATTTGAATCACAATTAATACAACTATAAACAACTAAATAAAAAACATAACTGCAATCAACTAATTATTTTTTTTTAAAACTAACAAATAGTCAAGTGGAAAAATTTATAGTAACAGTTCTCAAAATGCAATGTTTCTTATAGAAGGTTCGCCAATACCTCTTCAGAAATCCTGGGTGCTCAAATCAGTGTATGATCTTCCTTGACTGTCAACAACAGTGAGTAAATACTGAGTCTAGCAAGTAAACACCAGCTTTAAACACTAAACACCAGATTTACTTTACAACTGTTCTTGAGCTATGTTAATGGTCATGGAAAATTCTGGCAAAAGTGAGACAAGTGTTTATTAAAGTGTCAGTTGCAAGGAATCTTTCAGATGAGTGTAGATGTATGTGAGGAATGAGAACCTGCCAGTCTCATGAGGTACCAGTCAAAACTTCAAAATCAGCAGTGCTGGTGCAATTGCTTTATTCACATACTTGTCTGTTTCATAAAGTCTTGTGTTGTGCTCAACTTATGTATAAAAATTACAGATGCATTCTCTTTTAGACTGGTTAGGAGGCAAGCCAGACATAGACTGTTAAGAAAGTCAGTTCTTAGTGAAACAATTGTCAGTTAATATTTTTCTGAGGCTAAAATATGTTTGGGCTTCCCCTGGTAGTCTCGACATGGTTATATTTATAAAGCTGTAGCAGCAATCATCTGTCAATGCCAAAACAGTGATGACCATGATATCTGTGACTGTAGAGAAACAACAAATGACATTTCCTTAATAGGCAATCCTACACTAATAATTTCTATAGACAGATCTATGAATTTTCTGAGCCGGGGCAAAAACTTAAGGTTGCCACAGCTGGCAGAAACCACCACATAGGAGGCAGATTTTTCAACCAAGCAGTTTTTATCATTCATCAACTGATGCAATGTCCTTAAGAAGCCTACAATTTAACATTGTCTGGGTAGTGCCACGTCTTAGTGTGGAATGTTGATATTATGGGCAACGTGCTTTGGCCTTCTGGGGCAGAAATGTGCAGTGGTGCATTCCTAAAACTCTACTAAACTAACTACTCATCTGGAATATTTGACATTCTGGAAGGGGAGTGGAGCTGTCATATGGCTCGTGCTTGGGCAGTGATGACTGTGTTTTGTGTGTTTCTGCATTGCTGCACCCTCTGCTATGGCACAACAGGAAGTGTCTGGCAGAAATCACCACACCCCCCCTTCTAACCACCTCTCACCCTGCATCCTATCTTCCAGTCACTGGAGTGAAGTAACTCCATGATTATCCCTCCTGCTAAATATAGGATTTGCTCGAAAAATTTACATATTTGTGTGTGTGCTTTTGTTTCTGTACTGCTGCACCCTCTACTATGGTAAGTGCTGGCTGCCCTTTCTATCTTTAATATTATTGGGTTATCGTCTGACAGTAATGTTATGGATTTTTTTAAAACATAATCTGGACTTTCATACTCATTTTATTACAATGAATGTGCTAAAACCTGTATTAAAAAAAGTAGAGAACCTTTGAAAATCTCTAACTGCAATTAACTACTGGTAGTTAATGACCAGAATTAGTTAGAAAAAGTAAAAGAAAAAAATAAGAAGAACAAAATTTGACATAATAGACTGAAAATATTGGCATATTGTTACCTTCAACAGATCTCTTGTAAAATCTTCTGGTGATGAAACATTCACTTCAATACGTACACCCTTTGGTTCTATGGCACCACCTGATTTCACTTCATTCGTGCGATGTCCACAACTATCACAATTTGTTGCCATGATGACTACATCCTTAAAGTGAGGGATATATGATAACAGTTAAGGACAAAATATATAAGAATGTACTATTTTCTACACGAGAACAAAAAAGACATAGAACTTCTTTCCTCCCTCCACTCAGAAATCCTGAAGGTTGTAAAAACGGAGACTTTCCTGGTGTATATTTGTAATGAAGTCTTCATGGGTGTGCCACCGGATTGTGTTGTAAAAATTTTGTATTTCGATGACAAGATCTGTTGTCTGTCTGACCAGTACAGATGTTTCCGCAACTGAGGAAGACGATGGAGCTAGTTGTCGAAATATCGTGTTTTCACAACACAATTCAGCAGAACACCCATGAAGACTTCATTGCATCCTGAAAGTTCATTGGAACATGAGTACAATATGTGCATAGTGGTGGGATTCATGTTCATTGGGCAACAGATGGCACTGAACATCTGTATTAACAATGTAGGCAGTCACTGGGGTGCTGGTGGGATTGAATGTTCATGTCAACATTCAACCAGGCCATGTTTACACGTATGTGCTTCTGTTGACAGCCATTTACACCTGTGTGTAGCTGGATAAACTGCTGCATACGTTGGTCACAGTGTGTTAGTGATGTGTTGCTGGTTTCACTAGTAATTTGTGGAACACTCTCACATACATACAACAGGTCCTGGAAGATTTCATCATCATCATCATTCTCAAGCTTATCTCCCAGGGGCTGGTCACAAGCACTCTCCACTTCTTCCTCTCTATGAATAGCTGATGTTCATGAATAATCCTCCAATCAATCTTCCAGATCTTTCTTGAATTGATTTATCCATTCCTTTTTGAGCCTTCCCACAAGTCTTTTCCCTTTGATGTTCATATCAAAGAAGGTTTTTGCTTTTATTTCATCCTGCATCCTTTGAACATGTCCATACCAACTCATGTGAGACCACTGTAATAATTTATATACATAGGAGACATTCTAAGCCATAATGGAAGAGATAGGATGGCCAGTTTCTTTCCTCTGGGACATACAGATTAATGTTGAATCTGAACTGCAGAATGACCTGTTGTAGCTCATATGATCAAATACAGCTCTCAAAAATTCCTGTACCAACTAGCATTCAGCAAACTTTTGAAAGCAAGTACCTTTACCACTGAGCAACCAGACCCATAAAGATTAACACAATGTACTAATAGTGGTGGCAGGTTCTGGACAGCTGCATACTACAGTTGCACATCAAGATTGATGATTTTTATGAGCAGTGACATCAAGGGACATGAATGGGAACACAAATCAACTGGAGTATCAGCATGGACCACTGGGAACCATATGCTTGCAGCAGGACTACAATCACCTGTGCCTGTAACCTAATTACCTCTTTTACCACAACATCGCTGTGAGTATCTTCTCTGATCCTAAGAAATGGTCGATGGGAGAATGGAATGGAGCTCTGTTGTCTTCTGTGACGAGAATACATTCTGCCTAAATGCAAATGACTGATGTGTACATATATGGTGTTACTTGGTGTGTGTCACCATCCAGAGTGCTTTCGCTACAGGCACAAAGCCTCAACTTGGCTTCTTGGTGTCAGGAGCTACCAGTTACAACTTGCAGTAACCTTTGGCATTTGGGCAGGGAAGAAAATACATTTATCAGGTTATTACAGTAGAGGGTAGATTATTGTAGACAACTGAGGATAGAGAGTGTTTGGGTAAAAATTGATTTAAACAGATCGTTAATGAACACATTAGCACCAGTGTCGTAAGAAGAATATGTGACCAAGAAACAGTGCTATATATTAAACACAAAACAGTACCCAGTATGCATGCCGAAAGTGGTGGGTGAGCAGTAACATTCTGTCCTTGCATTCAGGTGGACGCGGGTTTGAATCCCTTTTCAGATTTGGGTTTTCCATGGTTTTCTCAAATCACTGGGATGGTTCTTTCAAAAGGTCATGACCAAATTCCTGCCCTTTCCTGCCTCTAAAACCGTCAACATCTATGGGGTGTAAAGCCATAAGCAAAAACCAGTAGGTGTACTGTATTTTGCACCATACTGTGTAGCACACATCTTACAAATTTGATAATACAAAACTTTAGTACTAACTTTATACTTTATTTGTCGATTTAAAGATGGACATAAAAGTTGACCTAAACTGTAGCTTAGAAAAAGTACAATATTTTCTTTTGTTTCAGATAAGACATGGTTTTTGCCAATAAATCTTGCAAACATTTTAACGAAAATGTTCTAACATCAAGCCATCTCTAGGTAGTGTAAAGCTGCCTCACTGCATGGTTCTTATTCAGCATGGTCACTGCTAGTCTCTTCCTTGTCGTCACAGAGGTCTAAGTCGTGAAACCGGCAATGATTTCATAGTCCTTCGATTCGTCCTGGGTCATTGACACAACATTTAAGCCGATCCTGAATGTTTTCCTCATTGCATTCTTCAAATCCTGAAGCTTCTTTAATCAACCCAGCCTGGCTTTTCAGGTGCAGTGATACACCAGTATGCCAGCGGCACTCCATCATGAACGTGTGCAAGTCTGTATGGCTGGACGCTGATTCAAACCCATGTCCTCCCACAAAGCGACGTGCTCTTTCCGTGTATGATGATTAGCCAGGCTACAAATACCTCTGAATCTCTTCCCCATTGAATGTAATGGGACATGGCCAGCAAAAGCCATTGCTAAACTGCAAGATGTTTGGGACAGTTTATCTCATATTGCTGTTCACTATGTGTAGAATTGCATGTGCTGCCACATGATTAGAATGGAGATGGGATACACTGTACATTTTTTGTTTGTTTGCATTCTGCTTCATTTGAGTCAATACTTAGAATATAAGAGGATTTGGGAGGTGGACTGAGAAGAAATTCAGCCATGAAGATTTTGGTGAATGGTATACATAGAGTTATATGGTAATAAAACGAAAGCAAACATATAGATGTTTCACAGTATGGGGTCAGATCAATTTACAGTTCCCCATCTGTCACTTCAGATGTCTGTTTTCCATGGTTTCCCAAAATCACTCCAATGGTTCTTAAACTATTTGCGTACATTTTCACGAACCACCTACTATTGCCCTTGACAAATTTAATTTTAAATCCTTGCGTTTGTGATAAAAAAAAAGAGTCAAGCATTTTCCTTTGTAATTTATTCAAATCCCTGAATCCTTTACATACAAAATAAGATTTTTACACATCCTTAATCCTGAAATCAAGAGCCAGCTTGTGGCCATGGTCATATCTTCCTTCCCGTGTGCTATTAATTCTTCTACCAATATCCATCCAAGCCTTATCGCGAATATACGCTTATATGATATCAGTTATCAATTATATTCCATGGTAATTTACACAAACAAATCCAGTCTTAAATAGATTTCTTTTGGGAAATCTGAATGCAGTTCCAGATGGGGGTGTGGAAAGTAACCTTGTCTTCCAGAAGTAATTACTTCATGTAAAGTGGCTGTTCAACAAAAGATGATGATGTTTACTGAGCCACTTAATCCTGTGTAAAAAAGAATATTTTAACTGTGATATTCGATCTCACATGGAATGCCTTAACATTGTTGTTTTTGTTACTTCTTTAATGTTCAGTGGTATATTAAATGGAACATATCATTTAGGAATTTATTTGTTAACTGTACAATTTGCAGTGAAAATCCATAGTGTGAAAACAGTAGTGTAGGAATTTGCCACCAAGACATGATCTATTGCAATTAAATTGTCAGTGTCATATCTGATTCATAGGGATTTATTGCGTATAATTATAGATTTTAATAAATGTAATATTCGATGGAGTTAGAGGCAGCCAAGGCAGGCTTGCAAGTGCTAGCTCAGCGTGAACTTGTTATTCACAAAACCTGCTGATGCGCTGAGTCAATCGTCAGCACCGATTTGAACTGGCTAAGGACGTCTATAGAGTCTACCTCCAAAGTAAAGAGATATTTCCTGCTCTCAGTCCGCGAGTAGCTTTCATCGAGTCATTATGGGTAACTAACAGCTAGGCCTACTCTCTTAAGCTTCAGTCTGTACACCATGTAGGCCTTCGTAACATCATGGGGCCAGGCATTCCATCTAGCCATTCAGTGTCCATTCAACCAGTCTAACTTCAATTACATGCAGAAGCATCGTTCATAGGCGTAGCCGGACAGATCCTTGCAGATCATATTATCAACTGTATGGTCTACAGTCTTCACTGATCATTAAATGGGATTCTGTGAATTGTTAGCCGCCTGTTATCATTTATCAGGATAGATTCTCAACTAGCCACTTAACACGAGCTAGTCTTCCTTATCCTGGGTTGCTGAACCTATTAATCAGCTGGTGTCAAACTAATCCTGACTTAACATCATATTTAATAGCCCACTAGACTGGATAGAAGAGCTTCGTATCAAGATACAAGAGATTTCTTCAGCTACACAATCGCCACGAGGTTAGTAAACTCTCCTCTAGATTCCCGTCACATCAGACGTTCACAAATCAACCACTCGGCTACCCTTTCAGTTCTGTCACTTAGACAGGACTCTTACAAAATATTAACATTTACTGCATACACATAGTAGAGATGATTTCTCTATAGCAAAGTTTGTAGTAAAATAAAGATGAATATGAAGCAGTAGATGACAGGCTGTTCATGTTAGGGATATGCTTCTTATGGATTTTCTTAAGGAAACAGGTTTTAGTATCTTATGGTGGTTGTAAATGTGCTGGTCATAGTGTAATCAGCTGCTCATTACAAGAACGCTACAAAACAAACATCAATAAAATTGCTGTGAGTCTCTTCACAAGTAAAAATATTTCACAACTTCTTTTGAGTATAGGAGAAGGAGGGCATATCTTTGTTCAAAATGTTGACAAATCTCATGATTTGTGTAGATTTTTGGATGACAGAATAAATACATCATTTGAAGTTTGTATCTTTTCATAAATTTTATAAACAGTACCTAAAATATAATGTGTGTATGTATTTTAATATATTAGGCACTAAATATTCTGTACAATTTATGTGTTTCTGATATTTTTTTTTATGATTATAATCATTGTTATTACTTTTTTCTTTTTCAATTGAATTAATGTGTTTTATTTAAGTTTCCCTTCATTTTTTTCAATTCTCATGCTGCACTGGGGGGGGGAGGGGGGGAGGGGAAAGGAATTATCAATTAAATAAATGAAAGAAACAAAGTGAAAAGCAAAGAAAAATAAATATATAAAAAGTGCTATAAACGTTTCAAAATCTTACGTTTAGGTGATGTCACAGTGTGATTTTCTGAACTGATTTATGAAACATTAGAGTCACAAATAGCATTCACTTTGCTAAGTATAAATTGTCTCTGTTTTCTAATTTGATGTGTTACCCATATGTTTCATTTTAACATTAAGGTATTTACTGCATGTAAAATTACAGCATTAGATAAGTATTATTATCAATTAAAATAGCTTGTGTCTATATCAGATGTATCTAGCCACAAGTATCTTCTATTTAATCTTTCCAATAGGGATATTTTTTAAACAAGTTATGCTATTGGCTCGATTTAAAAATTTGTTACACTTAATGCCTGAATGATTGTATCTTACTATCAGTCTATTTCTCCAGTAAGATGATGTTTTGTTAATTTTATTAATTTTTACCATGAACTGACACCTATAATTTTTTTTTTTAAATTCTTCATGATATCCACGACTTTCTTTGTGTTATCAAAAATTTTAGAGGTTTTTATGGTTTTGCACAGAAGCTTAAATATTTCCAGGATAAAAAGTAGCCTATGGACCCCCTGCCAAATTAACAACTTGCCAGTGAAAGTCACATCAAAATCAGTTTACACACTAAATCTGTTGATAGAAATTATTTCTATTTGTTAATAGCTGAAAAATGTGTCATATTCTAGAATATTTTAGTACAAGAACTTTCTAGAAGATTTTAAAGATTTTTTTTTAGAACACTTTGGTCAAAATATGAAAATTCCCTAGGTCAAAAAACTTTAAACCACCATACACACTCACAGCAACCAACATAGAGCACAATGAGAGACTCAAGCCTACTACCACATGCAAACACCAGTGGTGTGCACTGGGTAGTTGTGGCTGCAAAGTGAAATATACACGTGTCCATTTTTATATTAGGTCAACCATTTTCAATCACCATATCTCCCACACCCCCATAGATACCGACATGTAACCACCATAGTGCATGATGGGAAACTAAAGGCTACTACCATACGCAAACACTAGTGGTATGTGCACGGTAGTTGTGGCTGCGATGTGAAATTTAGGGACACACCCATAAAGAAGATTTCACTTAGTACATTTAAGCTACAAAATGGTGTAAAGGATACTAGTCAGTTTCATGTTTGTTTCACATGGAGCATTGCAATCTGGACAATTGGTTGCAAATCTAAGTACTTCTCCCTGCAGGTCTTCTAGAGTATGTTCTCCTTCTTTAAGTGGTTGAAGAATTGCTGACTTTTCTTGTGTATCACTGATTTCAGCTGAAGTATATATGCCTAAAGAATGATTCTGTTCTTTTGTTCGAGTGAAGTGAGTTATGTCCACTCTTGAATCTTTATGAGGAGCATTTGGATTCTCAATAAACATATTTCCACTAATATCTTCAAACTCCTGAAAATTATAAGTACAAATATAAAACATTTTTGTTGTTGTTATTTTAATGGAAACAAAAATTTAAATCCAACAATCTGTTGAAAAGATTACTGTAGCGTCCCAATGAAATTTAAAATTCTGAAAATATAACTGAATTATACTCACCATAGTAAATGGTTCAGTTAGATCCTTCAACTTCTTTAATTTCACAATAAATTCATCTATTTTGAATGCTGCTTCTGGATCCTCCTCTCGTCTCTGTGGCTGATCCTGTTCTAAGCCATTTATACTTCTATCAATAATACCTTCAGCTGTAGTTATTTCTAAAACAAGTAAATGTCATCCATGTGTTAGGGAAAGTAATGGTAAAAATGGTTAAGAAAATTATTCCCAATTTAATGTCATGAAACTGTATAAACCAAGGAGATAGAAGCTGATAGATTTAACCTTATCAGTAATTTCAAAGATATTATCCCTAACAGCATGATTTTCATCTTTTAATCTATATCAAACAGTTCAGCAATAAAAATAACCTCGACATAACTTACTTCATGCTATAATACAAATACCTTTCGCCTTCTTTGGACTCTTCTCACACTAGAACACACAACTTACAATATAAAAACACTTCTTGTATGAATGGTTGTATTTTATTTAGATTTTGACATTATGACTGTAATACTGTTCTAAGGAACACTTGAAACAACTAAACAAAGAATTAACAGCAGCAAAGAGAGAGCTAATTGAGTTTATGAAAAATGCTATGCATGCAAGGGGAACCCTGTGGCTACTTCAGAAAACTGAGAGGATGGAAGGTATTTAGACTATTGTGGGTAGAGATATGGAAAAAGTTACTGAGAATTTGAAAAAGACAAGAGATATTAAGTAATTGATTTAGTGAGACCATTAAGGAATGTCATTCTGAGATGGGACAAAATCAGAGGAGTAGCTACTCCACATATGTACTAATCAGCAGACTAAAAAACTGATCCTAAGGATATTAATGAGGGAACTACGAAAGATAAAAAATTATAAAGGAGCTGATGTGTATAATATTGCTACAAATGTATTAAAGATGGGATTCACCATTGTTCTGTACTTTGTTATATTCAGATTGAGTATGGAGACCTGTTTGTAATGGCCCCCAGAATACAGTTACGATTTCATACAATGAAACCAGGAGCCAAGTTAGTTGCAACAGAAAGAATAAACACTTGCAGCTATCGGAATGTGACGATGTAGGAGGCAACAACCAGTGGAGTAGGTCATCTAGTCAGTGAAATAAGCAGAACAACGACGTCATTTGGCAAAGGATGAGAGCATCATGGAGGCAGTTATTGGACGGAAAGCTTCCTCACCACATGCAAATAGTGGTGGAAATAGGAAAAAAACCAAAGCGCAGGGAGCAGAGAGGTTCATTCATGGTGCCTGTCTTTTGATCAAGGTTGATTTGGCAGATCAGCGGTGGCAGACTTCAAGGCAGGTACTTGGCCGCTGGGAGCAGCAGAAATGAAAGCAGGAGAGCAGTCTACACCATCATCAACAGTACACAGAGATATTAAACAAAACCACATCGGGGAAATGTAGCTAGGATCCAGTGAACATTATGACAGCTAGAAGGATGTCTACTTGGGGATTAGAAGAAGTGAATAACTGACTTGGGCATATAAAGGGCACTGGGAGTCAATGGAAGGGTTAAATGACTATAATGTAATATTGTTAATACATGTTGTACATCCTTTCTTTTATTTATGTTTATTATTATTGTTTATTTATTTATCATTTATGTTTTTTACTTTTACTTATGGCTTTACGCCTCGTCGACGGCTGAGGTCATTAGAGGCAGGATGATACTGGAGACAAGGAACAGTAAGGAATTCAGCCATGGCCTTTTTGAAGGAAGCATCCCTGCATTCGCCTGGAGTGATTTCGGGAAACCATAGAAAACCCAATTCTGGGTGCCCAGACGGGGATTCGAACCCGTGTCCTCCCGAATGCGAGGCCAGAACGTTAACTGTTCACCCACCACGCTTGGTTTCATTTATGCAATCTACCACTCACATGACTTAGTGTCTTACCCAGATATTAATGTTCCTCTTGTGAAGTGGCAGTGTGAAAAGAAAAAAATAAAAGATTCGCCAGTGCACCTCATGTTGCTTACCAGAGAACTGAAAAACTGTCATAGAAGTTCCAATAAATATAGCAGAGTGGGTTGAAAATTACAGGCCAATTAGTTTTACATCAGTGAAAGGTAAGTTGATGGAGAAGTCATTTTGCACCCACACGTGGCTCCTACCAGCGCTACCTTCACTCTATCACACACGCATTGACTGAGTTAGCCAATCAGCTGTGTGCACGTCAACCTTGAGCGCATTTGGCCACCTCTGAGGCTATGAAGATTCCATCCTTCTGCCACAGCTTGCACTTCACCAGAAGATGGCGACAGAGATTCTGATCGCCGAAATATTGTGTGAAAATACCCTTCTCACTCGGCTAGTCACCCGAGAAGACTAATTCTCAACACTGGGAGTAACTTCATTCTTATGAGAAGAAATTGATTTACAAAATGGTAACATGGGTATAGGAACGGATGCTTACAGGAATCTCAATATGTGGGATATATTAAAGTACACCAGATGAAATAGACAAAGGAGGCAAAGTTGATGTTGTGTCACTAGATTTCAGATGGTGGTAAATAAAGTAAAAACCATTGGAGTAGATGAAAAAGTGACTTGCTGGGTAGACGAATTCTTTAATAATAGTAGGCAATGAGTAAGGTTAGCAAAGGTAGCATCAAAAAGATGGAAACAAAAATGGGAGTATCACAGGATAGAGTACTAGGACCATTGCTGTTGATTATAATGAACTAGCTGACCTGGCCATGTGTCAATTTGTTTTTTAACTGCTTAACGTCTCTCTAACAGCGAGGTCTTTAGAGACGGGAAAGGATGGGGGGGAAGGAATGGGAAGGAATTTGGCCATGGCCTTTTCAAGGAAGCATCCCGGCATTTGCCTGGAGTGATTTGGGAAACCATGGAAAACCCAAATCTGGATGCCCGGACGGGGATTCGAACCGCTGTCCTCCCGAATGCAAGGCCAGAACGCTAGCCGTTACACCACCATGCTCGGTATGTGTCAGAATTGTTAGATTTGAGTGTATATATAGATTAAATGAACAAAATTGAAAGTTTGATATCAATTTTTGTATTTAGTTAAAATTATTTACAAATACATTATTATTTTTTTTAGTTTTGTATTACATAATTATAATTACTGTTTTAATCAATTTTATGTTCAGTGATATGCTCTTGGACATACAATGTTTTTGGTGTTTCCATTTGGCATATATATAAACAAATCCCTTGCTTTTCCTACAAGCGAGCATACAACATAATTATTCGTGAGGTAATTTACCCATTTCCAATAATTTTATCAAAAAATTCTCTGCAGAAGGATCATTTGAAAATTTAACACTCATGTTTAAAATTAATAAAAATTTAATAACATGTATCCAAAAATGTGATGTTTTTAAACAAACATCTAGTTCATCAGCTGGTGTTGAATGTAGGATAACAGGTAACATCTGTTGAAAATCACCTGCTAATAATATTAGTGCATCACCCAATGACCTTTCATTTCTACGTAAACCTTGCAATACGCCATCCAATGCTTTGAACGATTTTTTATGTGCCATTGTGCATTCATCCAATATTATCATCTTGCTTTGCTGGATTACTTTACTCATTCCTGATGTTTCTGAATGTTGCAAGTTGGTATTTCACATATTTATATGTTCAATGGCAAATTAAGTGCTGAATGTGCTGTTCAACAACCATGCAAAAGAGTGACTGCAATTCCAGATGTGTGCACATATGGTTGCCAGTACCATTGCTATTTTGCATACACATTGAACCACTACTTCTTGTGAGTGAGGGGTAAGTGATGGGTTCTTTCTATTGGTCCAATCGAAGATATTAACATTTTTAAACCTCCTTCAGACAATGCAGACCATTCTGCAAAAAACTGTGTGGAAATCAGTCCGATAGTTTTTTTATCTATTCCAGACACACATACAAACATTGCCATAGATGACTGTGTTGATGGTTTACAGTCAGAAGTTAGTTTTTTATGCATATGACGTTCTTGCCATAGATGACTGTGTTGATGGTTTACAGTCAGAAGTTAGTTTTTTATACATATGACGTCCTACTAATATTATAAATGTGAAAGTTTGGATAAATGGATGGATGTTTGTTACTCAGTCACACTGTACTGGTTCAGTGGATCGGAATGAAATTTCGTACATGCTTAGAATATAGTCTGGATTGGGTACTTTTCATCCCAGAAAAACAAATAGCTTTTATTGTTGGAAATTTTCAGTTTGCATACTGCCACTATCAAAAGCCATCAAACCGCCTTCTTCAAAGCCCGTACTATAACTCTTACTCTATGCTTCTTATGTATGTTTGCATACACTGCTTTTCTACTTGACACAATAATTTTATCACCAAAAGTATAAAATATGAAGGGACTGGCATATTATAAATGTGAAAGTTCAGATGGATGGATGTTTGTTACCCAATTAGACTATAGTCTCCAGTATGTCTAATGATGCTACACCCGTGATGATAGGCAAGAAGATAAAAATCTGACTATACAGTTTCTTGTGGTTTTTTCCCCCCACTTATTTCTGTTGGTTCACAAGACCAGATCTATAGTGCTCACCTCAGGTATCTCAACCTAATGCCCTTCATCCAAGTGTGTATTCATTTAAATGAAACTGTAGGCTAAAAACTGTATGATACTAAACATATACTATTAGGAAAGTAACCTAGTCAACAGTGGTTATTATTATTATTATTGTTATCACTCTCTCAACTGGTTTGATGTGATCCTCTATATCTTACTCCCTTGAGCTAATTTCGTCTCCACTTATCACCCACATTCTCAATCATCTGTTTCTTACATTCTAAACATTGTCTAACTGTACAGTTCTTTCCTTCAATTGTTACCTCCACTAAAAATTAATCAATCCCTCAGAGTTTAAGATGTTACATCCTATCTTTGAGACTGTCCCAAAGATTTCTTTCCTTAGCCATTACTTCGAAAACATGTCCATTTTGTAAAATATCTGTTCTCCAGCTAAATTTACAAGTAGATTGAGACACTTTGTTACTGTGAGAAGGGCCACAAATATAAAAACTTACTTCTCTTTGAAAGATTAATAAATTTTTGGACAACATAAATTGCATCCACACCAACAACAGTTAATGATAGCAGATTTTATTTACACTGCAAATTATAGTTTTTCCTCTGGCATTTATTTAAATTCAACCACTCACCTACATGCACATGCGTAAAGCTGCAGGAATTCTTTTTGTCATTATACACATAAAAGTCATTATGTTTATCCATGTTTGTTTCTGCATTGCATCCCATTGGCTGCAGGGATTAAACTCGGCACACTTTCCTCACTGGCATAATAAAAATTCTGTAGGGCTAAATCAATTCCAATCTACCCCCCCCCCCCTTCTGGATTTGGTGGGAGTGAGTCAACATTTTGTCATGTTGTGGAAATGGCTGGAGCAATTTTGAGGAATATTAATAATTCACATGTTTCTCGCTAAGCAAATAAAAATTCTGTTGTGGTAAATCAACCACAACTAGCCAGAGCAAAACCAGGTACTCCACTATTAATGTTATATAGTAGTATTAAAACTGGAAAGAAATGCACATAGTTACAGAGGGATCTGGACAGGATATCTAGTTGGGTAGATCAAAATGGAATTGAAATAAATACCAAGGAAAGGAGAGTGGGGAAGGAATTGCTTGTAGACGTCCATAAGATTAAATCTTTGCATAGCAATCGACAGTAAACTCAACTGGACAGGATATATTGAGCAGATGGTAAGGAGAGGTTCCCAAACCCTTGATTTACTGTAAAAGGTGGTGAGGGTACATACCTAAGAAAGAAAAAGAACTGTATATAAAACCTTGGCCTGACTGTTGCCTGAATATGGCGGGATCCACATTTTAGGTATCAAATACAAGAGTTAGAGGAAATGCAAAGAAGGCCAGCTAGATTTGTTTGTTGAAATTACAACAGAACACAACCAGTAACTGATACGATAAAGGAGTCAGGTGAAGCAAGTGTTTGGAGTGTATAATGTTACAATATGTATATTAGCAGTGATGCTTGGATGGATATGGTAGAAGCATTAAGATAGGAAAAGGAAAGGAAGATTTGATCATAGCCACAGGGTGGCACATGTAAGGAAAAGGCTACTATACTGGGGTGAAGTATAGGCCTAGTAGCTTAACTAAATATTTACTTGAAGTGAAAAGTTCTCTAAATCAGCATCAATAATTTTAAATGACCATGGAGCCTGCCTGGAATACTCAACTGAAATGCTTAACGGCCACCATAAAGCTTTTTTAACCCAAAGCTGAGGAAGGGTTTCAGTCTACTACAAAATCACAAAAATTCACTTGATTCAAAATGTGAAGTTTATTTTCAAAGTCACATTTTCAAAATTGCATTCTACAGTTGAGTAGGCTATCGAACAAACGTTTCCAAAAATAGCAAGGTTATGGAGAGAAGAGAACTGACTGAAAACCCCTTCAGAAAATTTAAAAGTTCAAAGTAATTACTAGTTGCTCGTCAGAAAATTTAGCATGTTGTTACACCACCCATGTGGTCTCTCAAAGTTCAAATATTCCTGACACACACACCATACCTAACGCAGACTACTTTCACGCAACGTTCCCGGAGTAAAGACCAAAAGACGAAACCATAAAGACAGCCCCCTCTCCTAGGCTCCTGGTTATATACCCCCATCTGCATACCACATGTATATGGACACTTATTCAAAATAGTGAAAAATGATTATGATTATAGAAGGTTTTCAAACTATAATTACAAGTGGTCTTGTCTTCAAGGTACATAAAAGTGTTTAGTGAGAATTCTCAAATGATTATCTTGCTTGTAAATGAATTTAATTTACCCGGCATACTGATAAAAGATTCCGAAAGTTCAGTGGTGATTCCCCTAATTCTATCTGGATTTATTCAATTTTTAGGCAACCCTGCTGGATTGCAAATTTTCACAATAAAATTAGTGTTATCGTATTCTATAAAAATTTCTGATTCCAGTGATGTAAGTTTTATTACGATCGGTGGTGAAATGGCAAAGTTATGAGTCTAACAAGATCGGGTTTAAGACTATTTAGCAAACCGTTGGTTTCTGGTTCATAATTATTAAAGTGTTGTTTATATTGAAAAAGTGGAGTTATCTGAATTTTCTTTGAATTTAATTACGTGTTTTAACAGTTGTTTTATTTATGTAAGTGGCTTGGTTTAACTGCAATTTAATTTTAAAATTGCCACGTTGTGATTAGTGGCAAAATAACTTTAAAATTGATCTAAAATCTGTTCTACTGCACGAAATGTTCTGAAATTTTAATATTTTATTCTAAATTTTACGGTCTTTCAGGAAATCTACTTTTTAGCTTGAGAAATTATCAAAAAAATATGATAAAAAATGTTAAAAGTGAAAGTGTTTTCCACGAGGTGTTTAAAAATTTATTTAAGCTATTTACAAGACCAGAAACCACGGAATTTTAGTTAATTTATCTTTCTTTTGAATTATTATTATTTTAAAATTATTTTATTACCTCAAAAAGTGTCAAGGATTAGTGAAATAATCACATAGCAAAAGTCTATTGTTTGCAAGTTGGACAATAATGGATTAACCTATTCCAGGTTAGGTTAAAGATTCTTTACTATTAAAAACGTTTATTTAGTGCTTATATTAAGTGTTGCGGGTCTTTACTGTTCTTAAAATGGTTTATTTACTTAAGTTAGGTTGCAGTATCAGCTTCTGCATGAAACATTTCTCACTTCCTATACTTGCAATGAAAATTATATGTATATTGGAAAGCTTACTCCCTCCCTTATGCTTTAAACTAACCAAACTAGAATTTACCAAAATTCTAAGGTGCTTACACATTATTTCATGCATAATTTTATTTTGCAGATGAGCCAGTCAGGAATAGGGTATATGCATGAATTTTTAAATTAATTATTTAAATTTGTACATAATCACAAAAAATATAACATTGATGTAAATATTAAGATTTAACATCAAAATAAATACTTTAAAATTTAAATCCAGTTCCGCCGATTTAAACGCTGCCATTTTGGCGTGCTACACTGTGACGTGTAAGTACACGACTGCATTGGCGTACTGTATAGCGTGGAGTGTTTCATCTCAAAACTTTCATGTTTTCTAGCTAATGTCGATATGGAAGGAGGTCGAAAACCGTGTTATAAGTACTGTATTATACCTGTGTGCAAAAATACTTAAATAAATACACTTTATAAAGTGTATTTCCTTGTCCCGCGAGATGCGAATATAAGAAAAAAAGTGGTGTTCCACTATGAGAATAGATCTGCAACTAGTTGTTTATATTATTGTGAAGATCATTTACACGTAAGTACTTAGAATTTCTGTATTTATGTATTTTAGGAAATGTAACTTAAAAATTTGTTACCTGTTCAAACTCTATAATCATATCTTTCTTGGAGACCATCAAACATTTTAAGAACGGATTGCGATCTCCTACATATACGTTGAATGGTACACAGCTTATATGTGTGTGCTATAGTCATTTTTCAAAATGCTCCCTAGATTGTGAAATATTTGCATACAAATAAACAAAAATTCTAGATGACGGGTATATACTAAATTATTGCCCCTACTTTATCAAATGGCACCCTGGTCTACGGGATAGGGTGCTGACTTCATAATTTTGTGACCCTGTAATGGGTTTGTGGCATTTCCCCATTACTTTGGAAGATAATTTGAGAAGTTTTAAATATTGGCAGTTTGCGTGGTTGTCTGGTGACGTCAGCATCCGCCAAGTCCGTGGGTTTAGGGAGGTAGGACCCAGTTTTAAAGCGTGGGTTGAAACTCGTCGTCATCTAGTGACGTCAGCATCTGCCGGGTCCGTGAACTCGGAGGTGTAAACCCCAAATTCGGAAGCATGGTGCGCTTAGCAGAAAGACACACCTAGGCTTCTGGGCGGGCAGTCTGCCGTTGGCCGTGGAGTAGGTGAGTCCGTCGTGAAAGTGAACAGTCAGTCGAGTCGACGAGAATGCGTGTTCGCGCTCAATCATTATGATAAAGAATTAATTTTGTAGAAGGTGATTTCTTTGGTGATATGAAGGAACTTTAATAATGAAGAAAGTATTTGCAGAATTTTATATGAATTGTTTCGTGGTGAGCCATAGGTATGGTCTGAGAAGTAGTAAGGGTGTTGTATGAATGAAAAGAGTGCGTGTTATTCAGTCTACCTGGCATTACCTGTAATCTTAAAGGATCGAAGTACCAATAGCAAACTTTCATAAAGGTTGGGAGTTGGAGCGAGATTATCTTATTAACTATTAAATGCATGGGTTTCAAATAAGAAGGTGCATTTTCATTTCATTTACCAACATAGCTTTGGTTGGCGACCGTCAGAGAAAGAATCTAGTGAGTGCGTGGAAGCCTTAAATGTTCACAGTAAGTATTGAAGCCGAACCACCAGCATAACCGTGACATGGCGACGTGTTGTGGCACGCCATTATAATAAAAGACGGGTGTTTCCGATTTATTTGACTGAACCAAAGTGCAACAGTGCTCCACACGTTACATAGAAGGCGGTGGACAAAACAACATCAGGGGCGGAAGACAGCGACTACACGACAACAAGAAGTGTAAAAAAACAAGCGAGAATCTATGGAAGAATGTATATAGTTTGAAACGGATCATGGCTGCATCAACACGACCGGCTAGCAGGCTGCAGAAACAAAACAAGATAAGTAAACCTTTTCACACGGCAGGCCCAAATATTTCCCAGTGATCGTTCTCTTCAAAGTTTTGATGTATGAAACTATATGGTGTTTGTGTGTGTTTAGACGAATTTTATTTTTGTGTGTGTACTTTGCCGGGTTTTTGAGGTCCTTGTGTCGCAAACGGTTTGAGTGTGTTGTTTCCAATATTTGCATAAACCCTAAACTAACCAGTGCTGGTATATCTAACTTACAGTTTTGGTTGACTCAAAACTTTAAAATCAAAATGGCTAATGTCTTTGAAAGCAGGGGATCCCTTGATAGCGGATCTTCAGATGCTAATGATTTACTTGGATTTTCAGAAAATATGTCACCAATACCGGATAGAAACTATTCACATATTTCAGATGAGGGAAGTAATACAGGAGGCTCAGATGTTATAATTACAGGGGCAGCTATACAACCAGCCACGGTGATTGGAGTAGTAGGGTTTAGTAACTTGGCAGGAACACAAATAGATTCTAACCGCACATTTAGTACTAATGTACAGGAACCCGCCAATAACTCCCAAATTGCAAGTATCCCAGTGCCAGTAGTATATACACAAAAATCTGAAAACCTAACTGGAGAGGCTGCTCTCCTGGTAAGCCTCATCAGTCAGCTGTCTTTATCCATGGAAGCAAACTTTAAAAAACTGGAAGCAAACTTTGAAAAACAATCATTGCAAATCAAACAATTGGAACAGGCTAATAAGAGTAGGCAGACACAACTGCAAGAACATTTGAAGCACACAGCTGAACAATTACAAGGGGTTCACAATAAAATTGAAGAATACAAAGGGTGCTGCAACAAAATGACTGACGAAATTAAGATAATCAAGGATATTTCCTTAAAATGTAACCAAAATTGTGGAGTGATGCATGAACAGTTATCTGTTTTTGTTAGGAAGGTTAACAAAATTGAACTTAGCCAAGAAAGATCTACACAAAGGGTTGCCAACGTTGAACAAAAACTACAAGTAGAGGGGCAACAAAAGGAACTTGTAGAAAGGGTGGAACACATAATAGAAACAAACACTTGTAATAACAATGAGAGGTTCCAGAAGATTGAAGGGAAGGTTAATGATATTCAAACAGGAAGGGTTAACACTGGGCAAGATAAAGTAACCATCATGGCATGTGAGAAATTTACAGTGGCTACATTCAGTGACAATGGGGACCTGCACCCAGTAACTTTCCTCACAAGTTTTCAGTCTTACCGATCATTTGAACTGTACAATGACAAAGAAAAGATTAATTGCATTTACCAACATTTAAGAGTGAGTGCAAGATTGTGGGGTGAAAGCATAATCCAAAACTGTCAGACCTATAGTAAATTTAAGGAGAAATTTATGAATCATTTCTGGTCTAGCCAACGGCAGTATGCAGCGAAGAGGGAATTGTGCAGAGGAAGAACGTTTCAGTCAGACAGAGAACGACTGCTATATTTTTTTATGAGAGAAGTTGCAAAGGCTCTCATTTTACCGACCCCATACCAGAAGATGAACTAGTGAAGGATATAGTGGGAAGGATGCCAGCCCACATATTTGACATGTTTTTGGTACAGAACATAACAACTGTCACAGGGGCAATAAGATTACTTGACCAACAAGACTACCGATATGAACACAGACCGCCTGAAGGATCAAACTGTTTTTTTGGAAAATAGTAGCAATAGACAAGATCACTATACAAAACACAACTCGCAGCAATTTTGGGACTCGACAGACAAAGGCCATGATTTTACACGAGGAGCTGGACATTATAGTGCTGGTAACAGAGGTAGAGGAGGAAACATACATAGAAGAGGAGGACCCAACATTAGAGGGTTGACTAGAGGAAGAGGAGGTAGTTCTATTGATCAGAATAACCCACAAAATCAGACAATGCATCAAAATGGTCATACAGAAGTTGACCCCTGTCAAGAAGAAGGCATAATTTCAATAAACTGATAGAGGCTATTTATACCAAACACCTATAATGGGACATGATATTAAAATCCATTTAAATGGTCTAGAGAATAGACTTTTTTTTCCAAGAAATATTTTTAATAGAACATTTTAGCTTAGAAATACTGTGAAACAACCAGCCTAGTATTAAAAAAGTGGAATATGTGTTGCAGACTGTGCAGAGGAGCGGTGAAAAACATCAAGCGCTGAAGACTTGAGAAATCAACTGAGGCATGCTGTGGTTGTAAAGGGCATGCTGTGCAGGTTGTGAAGTGCTTCATTTCTTCAAAGGCACACAGTGTCTGGGTGTGGCATGTTTGGCAAACACGATGTACCTCATGCTTACCTCGCCATTGTTTCTACTTTCTTGTGACGAGGTGTCTTTCTGTAATCTGTACTATCCAACCTCCCTTGGTTGAATTCTTACTATTTCCACACCTTAGGTTGTAAAGCCCAAGTGGCTAAAGGGTCTGTTTTCTTCATTTATGGACAAGGATTTATCAACTGTATTTTGTGTTTAGTCGTAAAATCAGTTTTATCGACATGCTTTATTAAACTGAAGTAATCAGTATTGGGTGAAGGACAATTATATATTACATTTACAAGAACACTTTGATTATTTGGTTATACTTGGGTCATATCGTCACTAGATTTCATGGAACAATGATGGTAGCTTAGTGAATTATTGGTGAGGTGGTAGGATCTAACATTTTTTGAATTGTTGGTATTAAAGGACTATTTGGTTGCATCTCCATCCTATCATCACTATATTTTATCAAACAATAATGGTAGTTTAATGTATTATTGGCAATGTGGCAGGACCTAATATTTTGTAAATTTTCTAATTTTCTAGGTGATTGAGTATTTAATGACATTCAATGTTTACTATGTTTTCACACATTGTCGGCCAACTGAGTAATTTTGCTAATGTTTAATGTTGCTCATGTTATTCCCATTTTAAATGTCGCACTCATTTAGGATAAATTTATTATTGACAAGTTAACACATATGGAGTAGCTTAGAAGGTAAATCTTTTGATTGGAAAGTATTGTAGAAATCTATGTAGCTCCAACCCCAACCAAGAAACAGAACTTGAATTAAGAATAGGTTTTGATATCTTGTGTAATATTGATGAGTCTTGAGTGTTTATGTAGGCATGAGTGGAGTGTGGATGTAGTGTTTCAAGGCAAGAGGATATTGATTTTACCCATTGCTATTTGGCATGGAAATTTAAATACCAAGAGTAAACTGGCAGGGGGATGTAATGGGTTAATGGCATTTCCCCATTACTTTGGAAGATAATTTGAGAAGTTTTAAATATTGGCGGTTTGCGTGGTTGTCTGGTGACGTCAGCATCCGTCAAGTCCGTGGGTTTAGGGAGGTAGGACCCAGTTTTAAAGCGTGGGTTGAAACTCGTCGTCGTCTAGTGACGTCAGCATCTGCTGGGTCCGTGAACTCGGAGGTGTAAACCCCAAATTCGGAAGCATGGTGCGCTTAGCAGAAAGACACACCTAGGCTTCTGGGCGGGCAGTCTGCCGTTGGCCGTGGAGTAGGTGAGTCCGTCGTGAAAGTGAACAGTCAGTCGAGTTGACGAGAATGCGTGTTCGCGCTCAATCATTATGATAAAGAATTAATTTTGTAGAAGGTGATTTCTTTGGTGATATGAAGGAACTTTAATAATAAAGAAAGTATTTTCAGAATTTTATATGAATTGTTTTGTGGTGAGCTATAGGTATGGTCTGAGAAGTAGTGAGGGTGTTGTATGAATGAAAGGAGTGCGTGTTATTCAGTCTACCTGTAATCTTAAAGGATCGAAGTACCAATAGCAAACTTTCATAAAGGTTGGGAGCTAGAGTGAGATTATCTTAACTATTAAATGCATGTGTTTCAAATAAGAAGGTGGATTTTCATTTCATTTACCAACATAGATTTGGTGGCGAGAATCTAGTGAGTGTGTGGAAGCTTTAAAGGTTCTCAGTAAGTATTGTAGCCGAACCACCAGCATAACCGCGACAACCCGAGTTCAAATCCCCACAGAATCATATATTTTTACTTATTTTTATCTTCAAAAATTGTCAAGTTTCACTTCTTTATTTTGTTAAAACTTCATTTACGTACTTTTATAGCGCGAATTAAAATTTAAAACAAGTCACATTGCTTATAACAAATACACCAAACATAATTTCGGCCCATTTATCAACAATGGCTTTCTAATATGACACGCTCCATACCCAATGAAATTAAGTGATGAGGTGAATCTGCTAGTAAACTGGAATCTGATACAAGAATTTTGCAATGTTTGTAAGCATTTGTCACTTGTTCTTCCATTTCCTTGTCGAGCTCCATTTTTTGTCACAGATAGGCCTACTATTTTACTTTCAACCATTTACACGCAACCGTTCTTGGAACAAATCGAGTGTAGAAGAAAGAAAGAAAAAACTATCTTCCCAATGCTACGTATTTCGTTTAAAATACCTCTTGATGATATACAAGTAAATAAATGACGAAGATGAAATAAATAACACGATAGGAACTATTTCAATTGAAAATGCACCGAAACAACTTATTAACAAAAAGTGAAAAAAATGTAAGAATGGAGACTTTTTTGATGAATGATTGCAATGAAGTTTTTAAGGGTGTGCGGCCGATTTGTGTTGTGAAAAGACAATCCGTCTGTAGACCTGTGAATTCATTACGAAGAGAGAGAAAAAATAAATAAAAAAAAAATAAAATAGAAAGAATTTCAGGAAAAAAATGATGCTGAATTATAGGTAATATGATTTGTTTTAAATATTATTTCACTCAATAAAAGAACGTAGATGAAGTTTTAACAAAATAAAAAGGTCAACTTTGACAATTTCTGAAGATAAAAATATTTAATTCAACGGGGATTTGAAAGCGCGTCAGAAAAATTATGAAGTTAACATCCTACCACATAGGCCACGCTGGCATTTGGTAAAAACGGCCAATAATTTACTATATAGAATTTTTTGTTTATTTGCATGCGAATATTGAAATGTCTATCACTTAATTAGCTTGCAGCTTTCACTGCTCTGAGCTGAGCGGCCATAAAATTCCGATTTGTTGCAAAATTTCTTGTCATCATGAAAGCATCAATTTTTGGAAAATTATCCGCCTGTGCTTTCAGAAAATCGCTTTCAGTCATTATTTGGTGTGTGTATTATAGCAAGAATACAATATCTCACCAGTTATGCTGATATGTTAATATAAACTTCAACACAATCGCAAAGCTATTAGAACTCCCAGCAACTACGCCTTTGTTCACTATAATATCGTGTACTTGGTCGTCACGATTAGATTCGACCAATAGTGTTGCGTTTTGCGAAGTTCCATTTCCCTTGTATTTTTAGCACTTATGATTAATTAAAATCAGTAAATAAAAATCGAATAAATAGCAAAAAAACGTTATAGCGGTAATACTACACCAATAAAGTTTCAAAATAATAATACTAGACGTAAATTTGAATTTCATGCATATTCCCTATTGGATTAAATTATTAAGGGAAACGCTGATTAATTTACCAAAAAAAAAAAAAAAAAACCATTGAAACTAATCTTCCATATCGTGCCATATGGATTATGCCACGTAGCTTGTTTTTAGTCCCTAGTATATACCTCTTATAAATACCACTTATATGGTCTTTCCATGTTTCTTCTACATCTTGGGTTACACTTCAGAGCCATGTTTGGAAGGCATTTTTCAGTCATTCTGGAAGCATGTTCTTCCCTTTTGTTTTTGTCTTTTTCTATTTTGTCATTCACTGAGAAAATTACTAATTCCTGCCTATAATACTTCCCAGGAACATCATTTCTGTTGCTTGTATTGAGCTTTCATCTTTCTTCCTATGGGCCCATGTTTAATTTCCCTATAATAGTGTTGGCATTAGAGCTAGGTAGGTCCGGATGGATGCATGTCTGTGGAGCCGTATCTGTTGCACTTGTGATGGGTGCAAATCGAATGCAAGTTGGACCTGTATCCGGCCAGACCCGTATCCAACCAGAATGGAATATAGTAAGTGAACAGAATGCATGTCATGGGTCTCATGCGGTCAGAGCAGGAATTGTGGAGGAGCTGTTTTCATTTCACATGTGTTTTTTTTTTTAATTTATTTTGTTTCATTCATATGTTCATTTCAGCACTTGAAACCTGTGTTTTTAAAGATTTAATGTCATTTACTGTGTAATTATTTTATAATTCTATTTAAAGGTAAGATTATTAATGAAAGATTGTTTCTTATATACTAGTTAGTTGTAGATAATCAGAATAACCATTAAATGTTTATGGGTGATAAAGTGAAATAAATTTGTGACCTGGCGACAGGAGTTTTGATTTGGCATGCATTTTTCCTCCACCATGGCTGATATAGGTGATTAAAACCCAATAGCACTGGCCTGGTTCTGATGTATTTTAAGGTTTTAAGGTGTGGGTGAAGGGACTTATAACATTACTCTGAATTCTAATTTGCAGTGGCCTTATTAAACTTTTAGAATTGCAGTTTGGTACTTTCACCAAGTGAGAATTACTTCTGCCTGGAGTTTACGTTCACAGTTGTGATGAAGGTAGCTTTAAATGAGAAATCAAATATATTTAACATCCTTTTACTGCAGAAAAATATCTTAAATTAAAATCAAAGTCTTTTTTTGAAGATTTACAAATTAAGTATATACTTGCTGGTGAGACTCTGCTGGCTGCTGTTAAAGCAATATTTTATGTCACACTGAAAATTGTCAACATCAGAAAAATGTGGCACCATCCACTTCTAATGTGCCAAACAATGGCTCAAACAATCAAAACTCAATTAAGAACACTTGCAGTTAAACAGAAATAATCCTCAGTGAAATAATAAAGAATTTACAAGCTTTTGACATTGTACTAAATAAAATAAATATTTTCAAAGCATAGAAAACAAGTTCAAATACAGTAACTGGCAGATTTGGTGATGAATAATTGCTCAAAAGATGATGCTAGATCCTAGGGTCAAGTCTCAAGCTGCATCAACTAAACATGCAGAAAAAGCAATAGCTGACCTGAATAAGTTTAATGCTGACTAAAACATAAAGGTATAAAAAGAAACAGTAAATATTGGTCATTGCTTTGGGGTGAATTTGATGAAAAAGTTAAGAATTTCCCTGCTCCACAAAATCCTATTGCATCAAGCATTCCAGAAATAAATAAATACGTAAACCAAGCATTTTTCGACAGGACTCAAGCTCCTATTATTTCATGCAGACAACATAAAGATATTTATCTATCTCTATAAAGTGAAACTAAAATGGTTGTGTATCATTGCCCCCTCTGTGCCACGTGAAAATTTCTTCCAATATGGGCCAAATAATTAACAGTACATGAAGCTGATTGAAGCCTGAGACATCGTCCAAAATAATAATTCTTGCACACAAATTAAAATAATCAAGTTACATATTTTTTTTTTGTACATTTATAAGAAACTGATTGTTAAGTTCGTAAGGTTCTTGAATAGTGAATAGTTATTTAAAAATTTTGATTCCTTAAAAATTTCATTTTTTAATATAAAAACTAACTGTTAAAGGGGTGTAAGGGTTTGGGAGAGACTATACTAGCTTTTTCCAACCAAATGTTAACCTCTCCTTCACGTGGTGCACCCTGTTTGCACGGACGAGGCTCTGGCGACTGAATGATTCCCGGTGTTTGTCAACGACCTCCGAAAGGAGGGTGGAAGAGCGGGGAGTGGTCCAGGGCACCCTCTTGCCCTTGGGGCTGGAAACGGCCCATAAAGGCGGATGAATCAGAAATGGTGAACGGCATGGGGATGCAGAAGGCAACGGGAAACCACTGCATTAAAGACCCAAAGGGTATCTGGAGGAAATGTAATCCTCTCAAATTACATATAACATGATGGCTTCTTCCTGGGTAAAATAGTCCCCCAATCGGATCTCTGGGTGGGGACTGCTCAGACAGGAGTCATCAGAATGGATAGAAACATTCAACGAGTTGAACGTGGAATGTTAGAAGTCTGAATAGGGCAGGCAGATTAGAAAACCTAAAAAGGGAGATGGAACGACTTAAGTTAGATGTTGTTGGGATTAGTGAGATTAAATGGAAGGACACGCAGGATTTCTGGTCTGGGGAACACAGGATAATTAGCACACTAGCTGTCAATGGAATCACTGATGTAGGATTTGCAATGAATAAGAGAGTAGGGAAACGGGTGAGTTATTATAAACAGTTTAGTGACAGGATTATTTTGATAAGGTTAGAAACTAAGCCCGTCCCAACCACGTTAGTATAAGTGTACATGCCAACGTCACTGGAAGATGACGAAGGAATAGAGAAAATGTACACCGAAATTGAAGAATTAATCCAATATGTGAAGGGGGAGGAAAATCTAATAATCATGGGTGATTGGAATGCGATAGTGGGAGAAGGAAAAGAGGGGCTTACTGTAGGAAGCTTTGGTCTAGGAGAAAGAAATGAGCGAGGAAGCAGGTTGTTAGAATTTTGTGAAAGATATAAGCTAGTAGTGGCGAACACACTGTTTAAGAACCATGCAAGACAGAGATACACCTGGAAACGTCCTGGGGATACAGGCAGATACCAGCTAGATTATATCATGGTCAAACAACAATTCAGGAATCAAGTTCTAGACTGTAAGGTATACCCAGGAGCAGACATAGACTCTGACCATAATGTGATAGTGATGAAGTGCAGGCTGAAATTCAAGCAAAGAAGGAAACGGCATAAGCAGAACAGACTGGAAGTGAATAAACTGAAGCAATCTAGTACGAGAGAAAAATTTGCAGAAATGGTAGACTTAGGTATAAGAAGTAACTCTGAAAGGAGCTCAATCGAGAGCGAATGGAATGTATTAAAGACTGAAATAATAAAAGCTGGTAAAGAAACATTTGGCTTTAGGGAACAAGCTGCCCGAAATCCTTGGATCACAGAAGAAATTTTGAAACTGATGGATCAGAGGAGAAGGTACAAAAATGCCCAGGATGAAGCAGGAAGAGAGCAATACAGGCAATTTAGAAATCAAATAAACAGGAAATGCAAAAAAGCAAAAGAAAAAATGGCTAGAAGAAAAGTGTGAAGAAGTATAAAAGGAAATGGTCATAGGTAAAGTAGATGTTGCATATAGGAAGATCAAACAGAATTTTGGAGAAATGAAGAAAAGAGGTATGAACGTTAACGCTGCTGATGGGAAACCTCTTTTAAGCTCAGACGATAGAGCTAACCGATGGAAGGAATACATTGAGAAACTGTATGATGGGGACAACTTGAACAATAGCGTAATGGAAAAGGAAGGCGATGTCAACATTGATGACTTAGGAGATCCTGTTTTGAGGACAGAATTTAATAGAGCTCTGAATGACTTGAAAGCAAATAAGGCAGTTGGAATTGATGAGATCCCTGCAGAACTTCTTAAATCCCTAGGAGAAGAAGGAATTGAAAGATTATTCAAGCTGATATCAAAAAGTTATGAACTGATTTTAATAAAAATATCATCTTCACACTTCCGAAGAAAGCGCAAGCCGACAAATGTGAGAATTATCGCACCATTAGTCTAACATCACATGCTTCAAAATTACTGACCAGAATAATATACAGAAGAATGGAAAGGATAGTAGAAGACATAGTAGGTGATGATCAGTTTGGGTTTAGGAAAAATCGCGGTACAAGGGAAGCAATTCTGTCTTTAAGATTAATACTTGAAGGGCGGATCAAGAAAAACAAAGATAGTTTTATGGCATTTGTTGATTTAGAAAAAGCTCTTGATAATGTTAGGTGGGACAAGATGTTCAAAATTTTAAAGAAGTCAGGTCTAAAGTATCGAGATAGAAGAATACTTTATAAACTTTATAAGAATCAAGTGGCTGTAATAAAAGTAGAGAATCATGAGAGGGAATCATCAGTTAAAAAGGGTGTGAGACAAGGTTGTAGTCTATCTCCGTTAATATTCAACTTGTATGTAGAGGAAACAATAAAAAAAACTAAAAGAAAAATTTCCATGTGGCATAAGCGTTCAGGGAGAAAAAATTAGTATCCTACGATTTGCTGATGACATTGTCTTGTTAGCAGAAAGGGCTGAGGACATTGAGAAATTACTGAATGGGATGAACAAAATACTGAAGGAAGATTTTGGACTGAAAATAAATCAAAGCAAGACTAAAGTGATGAAATGTAGCAGAAATGATACCAATACTAGTAGATTAAATATAGGATCAGATGCAATAGGAGAAGTAAGTGAGTTCTGTTACTTAGGAAGCAAAATTACAACCGATGGCCGAAGCAAGAATGACGTTAAAAGCAGAATAGCACTAGCAAAAAGAGCCTTCATGAAAAAGAGAAATCTTTTGGTTTCAAATATTGATCTAGGAATTAGAAAAAACTTTTTAAAACTCTATGTGTGGAGCACAGCACTTTACGGTAGCGAAACATGGACTTTAGGAATACCGGAAAGAAGGAAGATTGAAGCATTTGAAATGTGGTGTTACAGAAAAGTGCTGAAAATTAAGTGGACAGACAAAGTAAGAAATTAATGAGTTTTGGAAAAGATGGGTGAGAAAAGAAGTTTGTGGAAGAAGCTTACAGAAAGAAGAGATAGGCTGGTAGGTCATATTTTGAGACATGCTGGATTAGTTAATTTGCTGGTGGAGGGAACAGTCAAAGGTAAGAACTGTAGAGGAAGAGAGAGATTAGAATATATGAAGCAGATAATTGAGGACGTGGGTTGTAGGGGATATGTAGAGATGAAGAGGTTAGCACAAGATAAGAAGGGGTGGAGGATTGCATCAAGCCAGTCAAAAGACTGATGACAGCAAAAAAAAAAAAAAAAAAAAAAAAAAAAAAAAAAAAAAAAAAAAAAAAAAAAAAATGTTAAAAAGAATTTTATTTTCAATTTTGTTTTGTAGCAATTAAGAAATTATTTGATTTAGTTTTCTTCATATGTAAACCCAAACAATTTGTGATTTTATTTTATCATTTTAAAGACTGAATCTTTGGGTGACTGATTATAGTGTGATTTTATAACATTACATAGAATTGTGATTTTCAGGTAATAATAAAAAATAAAATTCTTATAATTAATATTATTTCTTGTTTTAAATTAATGGCTGAACACAATATTGAAGATAAATGCAAAGAAGAGTCAGCTTATTAGATACACAAATAAAAAACAAAAGTTTAATTGTCTATATAAAGTGGGGAAAGAATTGCTTGCTGAAGACTTGAAATGTAAAAATCTTGGCATTACATTTGATAACAAGCTTAACTGGGCAGGACACATTGGACAGGTGGTAGGAAAAGTTTCAAAATTCTGCACCTGTTGGAGAGAGTGATGAAGGGATGTACAAGAGAAGTAAAGGAATTGGGTTACAAAACTTTGGTCAGACCATTGCTTGAATATGGTAGTGTAGTATGGGACCCTCATTTTGCATATCAAATACAGAAGTTGGAGAGGGTGCAAAAAAGGGCTGCTGGATTTGTTTCTGGAAATTATCGCAGAATGCAATCAGTGACAGATATGATAAAGGAGCTGGAATGGGAATCATTGCAAGACAGGAGGATGAGGATGGTCGTGGGAGTGTTCAGGGCATATACTGGCGATGATGCATGGAAAGATATTGGAGCAGGTATAAAAAGTAATGCATGGAAGGGAAAAGATGACCATGACCACAAGGTGGCACTCGATTTCAGGCACAAGGGTGTGGGAAGATTCTCTTTTTTAGGTAAGGGTGTCAGGGATTGGAATGAGTTACCAAGAGAAATGATGAATAATTTGCTGAAAACATTGAAAGAATTTAAAGATAAAAATTTGTAGAGGGCAAATGTAGGTGGGTGGAGGATAGGGGGTGTAGGGAAATTGCCACCGGAGTCTGTGCTCCATAGCAATTAAATTAAATGTAACCCATACTGCACTTCTCCTTGGTCAGATTTACATTCATCACACGCCTGTCCAATTGTAGAGCCGGACCAAATACGTCTGGAGGACACGTATCTGGATGTACGTCCGCACACATTCACCTCCATCATACGCTCCACCCATCTGATTGTAGGGCTGGACCCATACATTTCTGCTGGACACGGAACCTGGATGTAGGTTTGCCGAGCTGGATGTACATCCGGACATGAATTCTTTAAAATCTTGGACCTGCCCATCTCTAGTTTCAACCACAATTGTTTATATAATTTCATTTTGTCAACTTTTACCCATCATTTCACATTTCCTTGAAAAACAGAATGAACTATTTAAATTTTTATGTCTGTTCCTTACTTTTCCGATCTTATCATCAGGTTCATTATAAAAGCCATAACTTTACTTATAGAGATCTCTTTGCTTTTTTTTTGGCTATGGAATTTAATAGATATATAGCTTTTTATAGATTTTTTCTGAGGAGGTGACAATGATCTGATTATCAGCAAAAAATAATTAAATGATTTGTTTCTTTGAATATTTTTGGTGTTAGTTTCTTTACCACATCATCAAGATATAAAACAAACAAAACTGGAGGCAGACAGCAGCCAGTCTGGTTTTTATTAGCTTTGCAGCTTTGTCATTTGGGTTCTCTAAAATTATGTTGGTGCAACTGTACAAAATTAAAGAAACCCATCTTAAATGTCCTGGAAGGTCTTTTTGCTCAAGTATATACCACAATTTATTATGTTTTACCTTAACAAAGGTCTTGGTGAAGTCATCAATAGCAATATGAGTGTCTAAATATAATTTGCTTTGTTTTGGTAAATATTGTGTTAATACTAAAAGTACTAAAAATCAAAATTCATAAAGGCCAAGAGCAGCTTGACAGTGAAAAAAATTAGGGTAAAATCATAAAATTTGAACTGTAGGGAAATTTCCACTGGGACATATGATTCATCGCAATTAAATTCAATAAACAAAAAATTATTTTTCTTCTCTTCTCAGAAGTACAGCATTCAATATGCTGATTGTCTGCCTCTAAGGGCATAGCCAGTATTAGCTTGAGGGTGGGGCAAAAGTGAGGAAACTTACTATAAATACTTGGAAAATGGGTTAAATTGAAAATGAAATTAAACACTCATTTAAATTATGAGAGATAAGTCTTTCCAGGCGTATCTTTGATATAAATTCTTCGCGGGTTTGCCGCCGGATTACATTTTCAGCTGACGAGCTTTTGGCGACTTGCACTGCCGCCATCATCAGGTCCGTTGTATCTAAAGAAACAACAAAAACTAAACTGAATAGCGGAACAGAAGCGAGCCAGGATCGTTGTCGACGTCTGATTGGCTGACTCCAATGATGTAACCATTCCGTGACTGTGATTGGTCGGTTGCGAAACCAGGTGTAGATATACACCAGCATTGCACTGACAGTTGGCTCCACAGCGTAAACCAAAGCCAAGGTTGTTATAAATGGAAGGAAGATGGAATAGATACGTCAATGTTCACATAACGTCACTATTCAAATTGCATCACCGTTCACATTATTCTACCACTATTAATCATGAAGTTTAATCTCGAGAATCCGTAGGGAGCCAAGCGGTATTCTGATTGGCTGACTCCAATGACGTAACCATTCCGTGGCTGTGATTGGTCGTTTGCGGAACCAGGTGTAGATATACACCAGTGTTGTACTGACACTTGGCTCCACAGCGTAAACCAAACCCAAGGTTGTTATAAATGGAAGGAAGATGGAATAGATACGTCAATGTTCACATAACGTCACTATTCAAATTGCATCACCGTTCACATTATTCTACCACTATTAATCATGATGTTTAATCTCGAGAATCCGTAGGGAGCCAAGCGGTATTCTGATTGGCTGACTCCAATGACGTAACCATTCCGTGGCTGTGTTTGGTCGTTTGCGGAACCAGGTGTAGATATACACCAGTGTTGTACTGACACTTGGCTCCACAGCGTAAACCAAACCCAAGGTTGTTATAAATGGAAGGAAGATGGAATAGATACGTCAATGTTCACATAACGTCACTATTCAAATTGCATCACCGTTCACATTATTCTACCACTATTAATCATGATGTTTAATCTCGAGAATCCGTAGGGAGCCAAGCGGTATTCTGATTGGCTGACTCCAATGACGTAACCATTCCGTGGCTGTGATTGGTCGTTTGCGGAACCAGGTGTAGATATACACCAGTGTTGTACTGACAGTTGGCTCCACAGCGTAAACCAAACCCAAGGTTGTTATAAATGAAAGGAAGATGGAATAGATACGTCAATGTTCACATAACGTCACTATTCAAATTGCATCACCGTTCACATTATTCTATCACTATTAATCATGATGTTTAATCTCGAGAATCCGTAGGGAGCCAAGCGGTATTCTGATTGGCTGACTCCAATGACGTAACCATTCCGTGACTGTGATTGGCCGTTTGCGGAACCAGGTGTAGATATACACCAGCGTTGTACTGACAGTTGGCTCCACAGCGTAAACCAAACCCAAGGTTGTTATAAATGGAAGGAAGATGGATTACACACGTCAATGTTCGCATAATGTCACTGTTCAAATTGCATCATCAGCAGAAAATGTAATCCGGCGGCAAATCCGTGAAGAATTTATATCAAAGAAATGCCGGGAAAGACTTATCTCTCATATTAAATACCTCTATGGGGAGGATATGCACAAACGAGTAAGACATCTAGAAAAGTTGCGGAAGAAGAAAGCCAGACTTTTGTGTTCCTTGAACTTCTTATTGAGATGTCGGATTTTCCTCGTTTTTGTCTGGTTGGCCATTGCATTGCAAGCACTAAAGCTGACCATATTTTGCGTCGCTCCAGTATTGCACTCCTTCGAGAACGCATTCGTCACATGCACTTTGAGCATGATCGTAACGCACGAGAATTATTTCACTGCCATCTGGAGCTTGCAGCCAAACTGTCTCCGACCTCCTGGGAATCGGTGGATGCCACTACTTCTGCACAAGGTACCATGGAGTTTGACAGAACATCGGCCAGACAGATTTCCAAATTCAATCGTCTGTCACAGGCACAAAGGCCTTCTAAGGAGGAAAATTTCAAACGTGCGGTAGTAAACCTTACTGGAACACAGCTGGACAAAGCGACTGAGAAGGTTCTATCCAAAGGGTTAAACTTTGCCCCAGCTCCTGAAAAGGTTCCTGTAAAGGATATCGTCTGTGCAATTGAAATAGCTGCTCGAAAGCTTCCTCGGGATGCGGCTGAAGAAATCCGAAGGGAAACGTGCAGAGTTCTGGAGAAAGCCAAACCACATAGGCCCAACATCACAAAATCGGAACGCTTCGCTCTCCATGTATTGCGTCGGAATGAAGAAGTTGTAGTGTTACCTGCAGACAAAGGGAATGCCACTGTCCTGTTTACTTCTGATATGTATGAATCTAAAATACAAAAAATGCTTGATGACACCGCTTGCAAGCCCCTTAATGGTGACCCTACTTCCAGAGTTGAAAGGAAAGTGTCAGCTCTTGTTAAGAAGGCCGGATTTACGCCTGATGTCGTCAAGTACCTTCAACCTCGTGCAGCCAGACCACCTAGGATTTACGGCATGCCAAAGATCCATAAGGAGGATGTGCCTTTACGACCGATTGTAAGTACTATTGGTAGTCCCACATATAACTTGGCCAAACATTTGTCTAAGATGCTTAGACCCTTCGTAGGCAATTGTTCGCACCAGCTTAAGAACTCGACACAGTTTGTCGATACGCTAAAAAAGATGCGGTTGTCAGAGTCTGATATTATGGTCAGCTCTGATGTTGTCTCGCTCTTCACCAAGGTTCCTTTGAGAGACACTCTGCAGCTGTTACAAGGTCTTTTTGAACCTAACTTGGTTGATCTGTTCGAACTGGTCCTCACTTCGACTTACTTTACCTATGGTGGGAGTTTTTATGAACAGACTGATGGTGTGGCAATGGGGTCTCCATTATCTCCTGTAGTAGCTGATCTGTTCATGGAACACTTTGAAGATCAAGCAATTGAAACATCCGCCCTCAAACCAGCATGCTTCTATCGTTATGTGGACGTTTGTTGTTTGGCCCCATGGGATCCAGGGTCTTTATGAATTCATGGACCATCTCAATAGTATTCATGAAAACATCAAATTCACAATGGAGCTAGAGAAAAATGGTAGCTTACCCTTTATAGATATTTTAATCCAGCGGAAACCTGATGGAACCCTGTCACATAGTGTATACAGGAAAATAACACACACAGACCGCTATTTGCATGCCGATAGCTTCCACCATCCGGCACAGAAGATCACGGTGTTATACACGCTTGTACACAGAGCAAAGGTAATTTCAGACGCTGACAATTTGCAGGCCGAACTCGAACATCTCCGCCATACCTTCATGCGGAATGGATACCCGATCCCATTGATAGAACAGGCACTTCAAAAGAAAAAGGCAGATATACGTAATATTGAGGAAGAAGAACAGCCTAAAGATCTTGCCTTCATCCCGTATGCAGATAGCATCTCTGGGAAAATCGGCAGGATTTTAAAACGACACGGAATCAAGTGCATTTTCTGCCCTCCTGCTAAAATACGGGATTTGCTGCGTCTTGTGAAGGATGATTTGGGTTTAAAAACACCGGGAGTGTAGAGCATACCATGCCAATGTGGTAAGAGTTAAATTGGTCAAACCATCCGCACTATCCAGGCCCGTGTGACTGAACATCAGCGCAACATCTGGTTGTTTCAACTAGAAAAATCTGCTGTGGCACAACATGTGATCGAAAATGGTCACAGTATGGATTTCGATAATGTGAGAGTTCTAGCCAAGTGTTCCTTCTTCTGGGAATCTGTGATTAAAGAAGCTATTGAGATACGTCTGAATAATAATAATATGAACAGGGACTTGGGTGTATGGCTCAGTGACGCATGGAAACCGGTTTTTGCCATTCTTAAACAACCAAGTGTCTCGCTGACGGATGATAGGAGAGTGGAGAGTGTAGCACGGCATATCTGTCCTACTTCTTCTATAGCTGGGTTCGTAGCCGACCAATCACTGACAAGTATTATAGAACCGGGGTTATAGTCAGGCCAATCGGAAGACCGCATGGCTCCCTATGGATTTCTCGAGTTTAACATCATAATTAATGACAGTAAATGTTGGAAGAATATATAATGTGGGGTCTTTCATTAAAGAAGTTTCTGGGATATTTCTGTGTGAGAATAATGTGAACGATGACGCTATGAGAACAGTTATTGTAGTCAGCCAATCAGAATACTGCTTGGCTCCCTACGGATTCTCGAGATTTAACATCATGATTAATAGTGGTAGAATAATGTGAACGGTGATGCAATTTGAACAGTGATGTTACGCGAACATTGACTTGTGTAATCCATCTTCCTTCCATTTATAACTACCTTGGCTTTGGTTTACGCTGTGAAGCCAACTGTCAGTACAACGCTGGTGTATATCTACACCTGGTTTCGCAACTGACCAATCACAGTCACGGAATGGTTACGTCATTGGAGTCAGCCAATCGGACGTCGACAACGATCCTGGCTCGCTTCTGTTCCGCTATTCAGTTCAGTTTTTGTTGTTCCTTTAGATACAACGGACCTGATGCAGTGCAAGTCGCCGAAAGCCTCGTCAGCAGAAAATGTAATCCGGCGGCAACCCGCGAAGATTTTATACTCATTTAAATTATTTAAGCAATAGTCTGCGATGGTGGCTAAATTTTGACAAAATTTATTTTTGAAAATTGAAAGTGGGAATTTTTTATTTTAATATATTTTTCACTCAATTACTTGAGGGAGGGAGCCAGTGTGGGGCAAATGCCCGCCATGCCCCACCCTGGCTACACCCCTGTCTGCCTCTTCATCTGATATCACTCTCAAGTAGCAACTATGGTTTGAGGACCAAAAACTTTGCAGCATGAATGGACATGGATGATTACATAAGCATATTAATTCACCTTTTTAATGTACAACCTTATTTTTAAGAAGAACGTTTTGTGCTAAAATTGGACAGTCACTTGCCTGCATTTCTTCCCCATGCTCCGAGATCGACAGCTCAAGAACAAGAACAACTATCAAGATCCCTTGCAGTGCTACCTTATGCTGGGAATGTCTCAGGGGAGATAGGAAGAATTCTCACATGATGTGGCACAAAGAGTATCTGTGACTGCCAGCAAAGATACAAGATATGATGGGCACTGTAAAGGATGACCTTGGCCTTTGGATTCCAGTTTACTTGATCCATGTGAATGTGGCAAAATATACATCAGGTAAACAATTAGAACCACAAAGGAATGCAGCATCAAGCATCAATGACATCTGTGCTTGCTACAGCTAGACAAATCTGTATTAGCCCAATGTGTTGTGGAGAATTTCCACAGAATAAACTTCAACAAGACTGAAATACTGGCTCAGACCACGTATATCTGGGATTCTATAATTAGAGAATTATTGGAGATTAGACTGAGTAATAACAAAATTAACAGAGATGATAGTATCTTTTTAATTGAAGCATGAAAAACCATCATCCAAGATCTACAACAGCAGTGCCATAGACATGTGTGCCGGTAGAGAGTTGAGACACAACTGACTGTTGGAGGTGTGCATGGAGCCTAGTCGACGCGGTGGCCAATGGTATAGCAGCTTCCACAGTGGGACTCATATCCGACTGGTCGCCACTGAGTATTTCTATGAGCCAGAATTGCGAGGCATTCACAGTAGGTGATGTGTTGAAACGTCATGTATGGCAGAACACCCGTGAAGAATTTTTATCATACTAAAAGTACATTAGAACTTTCAAAAAGAGCCTTATTAAATTAATGAATGACAATGCTCAAGGAATTTATAAAGCTGTATGTATGGGACTATTGGATTATAGGAAACCATAAGATAAGAAAAATATTTATCTAAATATCTCACAGAAAGGAAAATTATGCTGGAAGGACACGAGTGACAACCTGACATTTTCAGATTAAGTTAATTAGTCAAAAGTGGATATGATAGCCAGAAGAAATTATAAGTTGAAGAAATAGAAAGAAATAATACAGGTGATGTTATTTTATTTTTTGCTGTACTGCAAAATATTTGGCCTTTGAGCTAGAGAGTGAGTGCCATCCAAGCATTTGCAAAGATGATTAGGAAAAGCTGTAATCAGGATGACCAGTATAATGGGACTAAGATTCAAACCTTGACTGTTGTAAACTTCAAGGTTTTCCAAGGTATATAAAGAGATACAAAGATGGCCAAAAAGCAAGGTTACAGATGTAATTTTCTAGCTCATTACCCAATTTCCTTATGATTATCAATCAACTGAACCTTGACTAGGAAGGATCTAAACCTCAACTAATGACACTTGAATTCAGAAACTCATGTATCTGATGCATTTAAGATTAGTTTTAAATGAAGTTAAGACCTCAGCGATGTCATACCATTAAATTGAAAAATTTGTCTCTTGTTTGATGGCTGAAGAGCAGCATAAACATCGAGTGAAAGATGGCTTGCTATTCCCTGAACAGACATTCATAGAAAGTATCACAACAGATGAGACTTGGATTTATAGGCACAATATTGAGAAATAAGTTAAATCATCATAATGGGATTGTAAAGGATTTCCACACCCAAAAAAGCATGATGGTGTCAATCCCATGTAATGCTCACTTTTTAAAAAAATTTGAATGGAGTATGTAAGGTTATTCAGGTTTATTTTATGCCATTATTTATGGAGTATTGATTTTTTTATGAGTATTAGTGCATGATGCAAGATTTTAAAAACTGAGCATGAGCGGTGAGTAGTAATACTTTGGCCTTGCATTCAGGAGGAAGCGGGTTCAAATCCCCCCACGGCCACTCTGATTTTGATTTTACATGGGTTCTCCAAATCACTCCAGGCAAATGGTCGTCTTAATTCCTTTCCATTCCTTGTGTCCAGTTCTTTCTAAACTCTAATGACCTTGATGTCAACGAGGGGTGAAACAATAAGTTTTTTTTGGATAAATGATGGTACTAATAATTATACTTTGAGTCGTGTGGTGATTCTAACTGTGTATGCTTGCCACATCTCTCACCTCTATGCATGATTAAGGTTTTAACCAAAATATTATATAGTTTGTTTCGCTCTCTTTCTTTCATCTGTCGCGAGTAATGGATATACTTTTGATATTCTTCCTTGTATAATTATAGTAGTAACAGATAATCTTGCTGCAGATGTATTATTCATGAAATAATGGCAAAACCAAAGCATATATCTGTGTGCTATTTCAAGGTTATTTCTTACATAATGAATGTCTTATATTTCGATCAAGCTGAAAACCAATCAGATTGTTTCAAGACTAATTTAATATGAACAGTTTCTGTTCATATGAGTAATGTAACTAACAATACGGGATAGTAATAATTCACAAACAGGATATATTTTATACAATATTCTCAATGAATTCCATCAAATATAACTTACTCATTCAACCTGGAATTTCTCTCCTAAAATATATATACAACTGTCTCATCAGATACTACACATCAACAAAGAATTTTTACGTATGTTAAATACGCTCACCTCCTTTTTGCGACTGTGATGGAATTTCGAAGTCTATTTCAGGTATACGAACTGATGTGTAATCAGACTTGACAACTTGGCGATTAAGATCACTCTGATCCTGAATTTTGAGTGTAACTCGTACACCTTTTTCTGCAACCCTTCCACCAGACTGAATTTCATTATTCCTGAATCCACATTTTTCACATTCAAAAGACATTAAAATCACATCCTTGTAGAAAGGAATCTTTGTCAATAAAAGTCTGGTGATACCCTGTAAGAAATCAAGAAATATTAGACACATTTAAAAATTCTTCAATTAATAAAAACATTCAGATGTTTCAGAATATAAATGTTGCTTAACATAATAGCCATCTTTAAATATAATGTGTCAATAAAATATTTTACATAGAATTGGTAACAATGAGTGAAAGAACTGCCATGAGGTGATATTTATGTGGAAAGGAAAGATAAATTACATCCAACTCTTGCCAAAGTTAAAGGGAGGAGGGCAGCAGCAACACAAAATAATATACAAACACAATATTTCAGGGTTAACCTTTGTCAAGTAGAAAGAAACATGTGGTTGAGCTTATGCAAGCCTCATGGTCAACACAGCCACACACAGAATACATAGAATCAATACATTTTGTAACTTTATGCTGAAACAACTATGATCATCATGAATTCAATGCAGTGTTATGAGCAAAGTACTACTTTTTCAGTCAGTCATGTTGACATGCCTCTCTGCATGCATTTGATTTTGTAAATTCAAGACAAACTGGCCAGGAATAACAACATATTAAATTTTCAAATTTAGCTATCAAAATATCTCTTCTGCGGTGATGTGTACATAAATATAAACATATTTTTACTGCATTATGGGTGTTGAAGATGTGATTAACCAAATCAATACATTCACTGATTGAATGGAACAACATGAACAAGGGTAAACACCAAAATTATCATCATTAGTTGTGGCTGAATTTATGCCAAGGGTATAATTTCTCTAGACATGTTCCTATGCTTTATGGAGACTTTTACTTTGAATTCTTTTATCATTCAAGTTATATATTCATAACTTCCCTACATAACTTAACTTGGTCCCAGACTGCCTCATCTACAAATAAAAACTTAGAACCCCTGTATGCCTAAAATCAAGTCTTAATCCATAGTCGTGATTTCCACAGTTGAGGAACCTTAGATACTTTAAAGGAATCTGTAAATGTTCCAGTGAATTCTTTCTACTTTGCTTTTTTTAAATTCCAGTTGGAGTCTGGAACAGATCTTATCACCTTAATGTAGAGACCATGTAATGTGACCCCTAGTCTATATTGGCAGTATGAAATTTCTTGAAGAGCAGTTCACTGGATGTTCAAACCATCATAGGTGTTGTGAATTTTTGTTGTGAAGCACTGGTTGGGATTGGACTCTGATCCTCTTACACATGGTAACAAAGTGAAGGCTCAGGTTGTTTAGCTCCATCCAATTACACAGCCATCTGTCATTCTCATTTTCTTCCAGGTGCTACCAATTAAGACTGTGGGAGCTAAAATCCCTTATACACACTACACGCAGATTAGACAGTAAGTAGACTGGACAGGAGATATTCTGCGTACACAACCAAGATATTTTTATTAACCGAGTCTTCTTTGGCCATTCTTGATATATCAATTATGTTGTTTCAGGCTTACACAGCAATGCCATATTATGGGCAATTAACACAGTCTACAAAAATAGGGATGTGACCTCTCAGATTAAAATCTGTGAAGTCACGGGTGTGAATCTTTTGTATTGCCATGATATCCATATGAAAAACAGTATGGAGGGGCCTTCACTTTCTCAATGGATAGACCCTCTACATTAAAATGGCACACCCTGGGAGTAATGAACTTTCATGTTTATCTTTTATATGCTTTCTGTGAGCATTTGCCTAATTGCAATAGCAATTAGTTTTTAGGAGCACTGTCAGTTTTTCCTCTTCTCATTTACTGATTTAGCTTTCAAAGGTGTAATGTTATATCTGCAAACAAGGTCTCTCGAATGCTCCAACTAGAGGAGTGTAGGAATCTATGGAACAAAATTATAGAGAAAAGTAACTTATTGGAGATGCTCAACTTACAGGTTAAGGGAATGAGTGTTGGACAATGAGATAAATCCAATGTTATACAGCAGCTTTTCTCAACGTCTTTCAACCTAAGGACCAGTAAAACAACAAAAATAAATCTACAGCACATTAACTTATTCAGGCTTGGCCTAATTTTTCACATATGCATATATTATTAACACTTGGGACATATTTTATGTACAATTGCAACATAATGAATCTAAAAGCATGTTTTGAATTTTGAAATTATAAATGAACCATTAAAAGTTAATTGCATGTTGAACAACTCTTAATATTTATCAACCAAATGAATAATAATGGTATGTCTGCATACCACCTGAATCATTTTTGCAGACTACAGGTTGAAAACACTGTTAAAGAGCATACTGCAAATACAGCGAAGTAATATGAACTCTGATAAGCAATGGCAAGGAATGAAAAGGATTTCAGCCATGACTTTATGAAAAACCCATCCTCGCATTTGCTTGAAGTGATTTCTGGAAACCAAGGAAAACTGAAATCTGGAAGACCGGACAGGGATTCTAACTCCACTAATGATAAAAATCTTCGGGAACACTTGAAAATCTTCACAGCTTACTATAGTTGAATGAGCGAGATGGAGCCCTTGGGGAGGAGCTTAATGAATGTTTGGAGTTAAAAGGAAGGAGCTCTATGATTATAATAAGTGATGACTTAAGTATCCCAGGTTTTGACTAGAAAGAAAATAAAATTACTAATACAAGACAGCAAGGATTTGCGAGCACAAGAGGTACAGAAAAATACAAGGTGGCTTGAATGTTTCCCTAATAAAGTGCATTGATAAATATATGGATTCTCAGATCACAGAGTGAATAAATGATCAAAAACCAATTGTGATGAAACTGAGAGAATTTGGCAAACTAGTGGCCGTGAAGTTTGACATGGGAAAATACTAATAAAAAAGCCAATTTGATCACAATGTCTGTTAATGCGTCTGGCCTACACTGGCAGACTAACAATGGCCAGAGATGTTACAACAACATCATGATTACGAGCATTATTTAATAACAATTCTATTTAGTTAAACAACTGCAAGGAAATTAATTACCAGAACAAGAAAATTGGAGAGTATTTAGTTAGAAGAAACTTGCATACTAACTATTAGTGGCTTTTTGTTTTTTATATTTGTTCAATATAAATGTTCTCATTATATTATGTGTCCATAGATCTATAAGATAAAAACTGACATTTTCAAGCAGCAATATTAGAGGAGTTCTGATTTGACTGAAATTTAGCTTAGGCCAGAATAACAACTAGTATTTATTGTTACAGCAGAGGGCATAAGTAATTTATGGTTTTTCTTCTTTTTTTTTTTTAACATGTTACTGATATTATTACTTCACAAAATCTGTTACAATCTATGCAGCCTGGATCAGGATTAAAACTAATATTATGCCACATAATGTAAGTTGTTAAGATTTACATTTAACCTGATTTGCTTTCCCTGACACCATGTTACTATGGTAATTATTTCAGGCCTATATAAGTAGTTCCAACTGTATCAGTATTTCAAACTTGCTTATATTGATCTGAATTATGGGCAATGAAAAAGAAAAACGTATTGAGATTTTAATTTCCTGTGCTTTCACTGACAACATATTAGTGATGTTATAATTTCAGACACTTGTAAGTGGTTCCACCTTTAAATTACAACCAAAATATGTGCAATATGTTTTTAATCCTTATTTATACTGAGCCTGAAGACTTGCTGTACACCAGTGGATTGGAAATATGCCACAGTGATTCTAATTCATCAAGTGATATGGACATATCCAGCTGAGAACTTATAGGCTGATTAGTTTGATATCAGTGATAGGTTATTTGATGACAGGCTTATGTCAAATTACATTAGGATTTATCTGCAAGGAAATAAAATGGTTTGTAAATCACAGGCTAGGGTTTACAGGAGGTTAGTCATGAGAATTTCAAATCATGCACAAGATAACTTGTGTTCTATGGTTCAGGCATTTGATCAGGATGGAGGGTTAATGAAAAGAGTTTTTAATTATGAACTGATAAAATAGAGGCAGAAAGGATCCAAGGAATGTAAAGAAAAAAGAGAGAACAGTTCTTAATGTAAAGGCAGGTCTACACTTTTGGACACTGATATGCAGGATGGTATGGGTCTCTTGAAACACTTGCAGAGTGAGCCAAAGGAAAGTAACAGATGATGTTAAAACCACTGGGCCAAGTTAGAATGTTTCTTACCGGAGGAACTCTTAAGGTAGGAAGCATGAAATCTGGGTATGCAGTTCAGCATTATGGGAGATGAGAGTGAAAACAAGAGTGCCATATGGTAATATATTGGTTCTATTGTTGTTAATTATTTTAAAACCATGATCATGGTATTGGTTTGAAGTTGTACTTGATGTTACATGTGGCATAACACTGTCATAATATTTCAACAATTAAATTTTAGGTTTATTAAAAACAGAAATGGGTGTAATAACAAGAAACTGTCACCAGATGGCATGTCTACATAATTTACATTCCTCCCCCCCCCCTTTTCCTCTAGGAGAGATGACTGCATACTGACATATGATAAAAAAGATTGAGGTAATTTGCTTATACAGTTGAGGTGAAATTGTTTATTGAAGGTGACCATATCTTGGCATAAAACTGGAAGTCAGTTAAATAAGACAAATTAAGGGAATGGTTTCAGTCCCCCCCCTTTTTTGCTTATGGCTTTGCACCTCGTTGTTGTCGATGTCATTAGAGGTGGGAATGGACTGGATACAAGGAATGGAAAGGAATTCGGTCATGACCTTTTGAAGAAAGCTTTCAGCATTTGCCTGGACTGATTTGGGGAAACCATGGGAAAACCAAATCTGGATGCCCAGACAAGAATTCAAAGAGGTGTCCTCTTAAATATCAGAGTGTTACCTCACACCCACCATGCTCAGTTTCAAAGTCCTGCAGCTGTTAGACAGGGTAAAGAGAAGATGCACAAAGAAAAATGGACTATGAAACCTTGGTGATGTCCTGGCTTTACTATCAAAGGCTAATACATGCTTGACATCGTGGGCAACAAATTCAGGAGCTGAAAGGACAGAGAAGGACAGTTACATTTGCTCCTGAAAATTACTATAGAACAGACTCTGTAACTGAGATGATTAAATGACTTGCATTGAGAGTCATTGCAAAAGAGAGTGAAGGGGTATATAACACATGTTTGTGACAAAGCCTGAATTGAAATTTGACAAAGAATTGTTATTAGTATGTTCCAGGCTCCTCAGCATGTTACAAGAAATTACTGGAAGTTTTGGAGGCAGCAATGAAGTACAATATACCAAAGGACTACAGGATAGACTATATCCCTGGCTGGGACAATGAGTGTACCCAAGACTTTAAACAGAGTGGAAACTGCACCCTAGCAACTAGGTTACCGAAGTCTCTAACTTAGAAAGCAGCTCTGGCAAGAATAGATTGAGAACTTGAACCTCACCAAATTAAAGAGAAAGAGTAGGTCTAAAATCCGAAAACTAGGTGCTTAGTCCAATAGGAAGGGATGAGAAAGTGTGTGTCCATTAATGCCATAGCCAGTCACCTGTGTGGTGGCCCTTGGGATTTTTGGGTAAAGCTGGGCAGTTGCAACAGAGAAAGAAAACAATTGCAGTTGATGGAATGTGTCTATGCAGAAGGCAATGGCCAAGGAAGCAGGTTAGTTGTCAGCAAAAATATGCTGAAGCACGACGTCATTTGGCAAAGGATGGGAGCAGAGCAGGAGCCACGATTGGTGGAGAATCCGCTCTACCACTTGTCCTATGGTAGGAGGGCAAGATCAAAACCCCAGTGTACTGAGGAGGAGAGGACTCATGCAGGGCTCACTCAGGTCAATCAGGAACAGGTCGATCATGTCACCCATGTTAGCTAAGCACAGATGTTATCAGTGGATGACAGCCATCCACGCCAGCTGAGCCAACAGTGGGCGCAGCCAAGAGCCTACGGCAGCAACAGTAATTCTAACAGGTGGGATGTAACCATTAGAGAATCATATCTGGGATGTCAGGCAATAGGATTTTTTTTTTTTTTAACAATTTAATGTCCCTTTTTAACAACGTGGTCTTTAGAGACGGGAAAGGATGGGGGCAAGGAATGGGAAGGAATTCGGCCATGGCCTTTTGAAGGAAGCATCCCGGCATTCACCTGGAGTGATTTGGGGAAACCATGGAAAACCCAAATCTGGATGCCCGGACGGGGATTCGAACCGCCGTCCTCCCGAATGCGAGGCCAGAACGCTATCCGTTACACCACCACGCTCGGTCAGGCGATAGGAGCGAGAAACAGATGACTTACATGCTGAAGGGAGCAAGGAAAATAGAGATGATTAATTATGTATATAACCCTGGTGTAAATAAAGTTATAAATGGGTATGTATCCTTACTGAGAGTATCATTTAAGAGTACCACCACTCACGAAAGCCTACTAAAGAATAATTATCCGGCCAAGACAGGCCTAGAGAAATATTAGAGGATTAAATTTGGTGTCATGGTGTGGCATCAGCCAATTGATAAAGCATTGAGGGTGAGGGAACTAAGACTCCAGTAAATGATAATTAAGAGGAAAGTAAAGTAAGAGAATTGTGAGACAGAAAATACCTCTCAATTCTAACAGTGTTACAGGATTGGCGCAGCAAAGGAGGCCACACAGCAGTAAGCAATATCAGTGTGTGGAATCGGCACAACACAGGAGTTGCAGAATAAGGGAGCAGTTAAAGATCGCTACTCAGCACCGCATCGACGCAACAAAAAAGTGAGTAAGCAAGCTTCACAGAAATGCCTAACAGTGCATGAAACAGTGCTATCTCCAGAGGTGAGAAGAGAATGTAGTGAAAAAAGAAAAACCGTGAGTTTAACGGAAGTTTTTAAAATTAATTCCAAACACCTTTTGTGGCAAAAAAGGCTGGACGAGTGTTTGGACAATATGACACAGCGTTCAGTCTTATTGATGATGAAGAACAAGAGAATCTGATAAAATTTGTCAAGTCACTTGTCGGAGGTTTAGCTAGACAACAAATTCTTGTACGAGAAAAGGTAAAAGAATGGAAAGATGTAAGAGCGATATTGGCGGAGAATGATCGGCCTAAGCATACAGTAGTTCACTACTCTATTAGCATGTTTTCAAGTCATCAACGGATTAGCTGAACAATAGCAGACTGGGTGAGTAGACTAGATGGCATTGTGCACGAATTTCGAGAAGCAACAAAAAAGGATTTAAAAGGAAGTTAATTAATGGGAGCCTTGAAGTTAATTTATAATCTGGGCCATGCGGTGTTTACGCAAGGTTTAATAGACGAAAAGATTGTGGCAATATTGAGAGCACTAGGAATGGATTTGCCTTTAACGGAGATAATTGATACTGCGCTTTTAGAAGAAAGTGTAATTTGGTCGGTCAAAGAGAAGCGGCAGTACCAAGGAACCGAGCGTAGACCACATACACAAATAAATAGAGAAAAGAGTGAAGGTTGGGATCCGAGGAGTGAAAAGACGGTGGAGGTTTGTGAAATCTGCGGAAAAAGAGGTCACAGCGCAAGACAGTGTGCAAGAGCACCAGGACTACGTGAAGTAGGGCACACAACAAGAGTGCGTTGTCAATTTTGCAACTGACACGGGCATGAGGCGAGGCAATGCTGGAATGACATAAGCGGGAGACAGTTCACTGCACGAACTTGTAAACAAGCTGATGACAGGAGGTTCGACGAAGATCGCAACGACGCTATGGCGGAATTACAACAATGGAGAAGCACACCAGGAAAGTTAGGAGCTGTGAACAAGCAGGAATTTAAGGGCAATTGGAGCAGAGATTTAAATTTGGAGAAGCCATGAACGATGCAATTTGTCGAGTCACGGAGGAGAGTGTTGCGACTACAGAGCCATGAAATGCAGTAAATGCTACAAGTGGGGTCATCACCCACAGGATTATAATGCTTGTCCATGGGTAGAACAAGTGCGTGGAGCACAAAAGAAGAGTAATTTGGAAAACTGAGGAAGAGCTAAACCATGCAGTCTGGTAACATTCGAAGACGGGAGTTAGAAGAAAGTGACTGCATCAATCGAAACCAAAATGACTACATTGAATTGGAGTGAGAAGAAAGTAGATATAGTCCAATTAGGCTACTCTTGGATTCGGATGCACAGGCGTCTCTTATCAAATCGAAGTGTATAATAAAGAGCCACAAGGAGAACACAATGAAGGGAATACGAATACAAGGAATCACAGGAAAACCCATATTCACTGAAAGAGCAATAATGGTTACTCTAAAGGAAGGCTGGGAGCTGAGAATGTGTCATAAGATGCAATTTGTTCCAGCAGGAGTAGACCCGCTCTACTATGGAATTATAGGTTGCGATTGGTTGAAGAAGTATAAAGCCATCATAGATTATGGAAAATCGGTGGTGAGAATTCAGGGAGAAACCCTTAAGATGAAGAGTGAAGCAGAAGAAGATGTTAAGCGGCGCAGGAAGAAATTAAGGAGGAGACAGTGTCGCACAAGAAGATGTTATGTGTTCGAGTTGGAGCTTCACAAGAGAAGATAATCGAGGTAGCAGTCGAGGGGGTTCATGGAGAATCAGAAGATTTTATACCAAAACAAGAATTGGCAGCAGGTGTATTGATTCCAGAAGCAATTGTGAATGCGAGAAGAGGCAAGTGTATTGACAGTATTAAATGTCACAGAAGCGGGGGTTGTATTGACTAATCCAAAAGTTAAGGCAGAGAAATATGAGGAGCCGCAGGGGCAAAGAAAGTGCGCGTCGCAGCAGTAAGACAAAATACGAAGATGCGAGAGCGAATTAAAAGAGGTGTAGAAGGCTTGTGCTTAGAGCATTAGGTGGGACTGAATAACCAAACAGCAAAAGTGCTGTGTGCAGTGTATCCAGATGCCTTTCTTTAGGAGGAAGCTACGCTGCAATACACAGACACAATACCGCAGGAAATATGGTGAAGGGCCGCAGCAGTAAAGAAGATTAACGAGCGTCAAGATAGCAAACCCGAGAAGCAGAATCGGGATTGGAAGAAAGAAGTAGAGTGCTTGAAAATACAGGAAAGGCAAGAGGTGAAAGGCTTATGTGCAATGTATCATAATGGCTTTCATTTGAAGGTAGACATGTTGGATCAAAAAGCAGCGGGGCAGGAATTTCAAGTGGTAGCTGGAGATACAAGAGAAAATGAAGAAAAGGAGAGGGATACAATACCTGAAAAACAAGTAATTAGGTTGTAGAACGACATAGGAGAGTCGTCACAAGCCACATTATTAAAAAAAGGAATTACACCATCGGTAACGAGAAGTTTGTACAAAGGTGTACAAGAAACGCCACATTCAGAGATAGTAAAAGGAAAAGTTCGCGGCCGGATAAATAAGCAGTTAGTAATAAGAAATTTGCAAGCAGGAGTATGGAAGACGTCACAAGCAGAAGTGAATAAAGAAATCAGCAACAGGGAAAGTTCGTCACAGGAAATAAAGAGACTAGAGGTCTAATTCGAAAGAATATAATTCAAGAAAAAGGAACTAACCAACATTCACCAAGTTTCAATAAAGCAATCAAAGAAAGAAAGTGAAGATACGCAGAAAAGCGAAAAAGTATGAAGTAACGGGGACCAATGGAGTTCGCCAAAGATACTACAGAAGTTGAAGAAAGAAATAAAAAATGCAAAATGAAATAATACGTGATAGTGGAAACCCAGCGGAAATGATCGCCGGAAAATATTATAGAGAAACCAAGGGAAAACAAGAAGCCAGAACATGACGAATTAGACGCAAGAACATAAGCAGCAGAAGAAGAAGCTACGTAATGTACCAGAACGGGAATGAATTGTTAAAATATGCGACAGTTATCTACAATAGTATCCCTCACACCAGCGACGAAATATTGCCGAAGCGGCACATAAACAGTGAGCATTGTCATTGAGGAAAACAGATGTGTTAGCACGCATTCAACAGACGGGTAAGTCGCCGAACAAAGAAGTAAAAGCAAGTCTGCACGAAAGGGAAGCGAAACAGGCCCGTGCAGAAAGAAAGAATTCTTTAGCGAACCGAAAATGAGGAAAAATCGATAGCGCACGGCAGAGTAGCAGCAACAGTATGAACCCACAAGAAATAATACACGCATGCACAGCGGTACGGCAGAACTACAAGGCCGACAAGGTCAAGCAACTCAGCAATCAGGAATCATGCAAGAGGAGGCGTTTGCTGACTGAAAAAGCAAATGGCGCAAGGTCAGAACGCTGAACAGCAAATAGGTACAGGTCCACTGTGGGGCACAAAGAGTCATTGGTGTGTCCTCAACTATGGGCTATCCACAGCCTTAGAGCTTTATAATTTATATTTTACAGAAACACCTCAACTGAACAGCAGGAAAATTCAGTGTATCAATGATCTGGCCAATAATTACCAGAGCAGAAGCTTCCAGAACTGTGAAGGTAGACACTCTCATAGTCTTACTCAGTTCTACACATTCCTCTATGTGAAGACTTAAGCAGAACCTGGCAAAGAAAGAGTTTTGCTGCTTCTGCCTTACAAATCAATATGACAGTGCCAGTATAAGACCAACATTTGAACCCATCTAAAGTGCCAAACGCAAAGACCATCAAAGTTTTGAAGAGTAACAAGAAACAGATCATCAAGGAATTAAGAAAAAGTGTTCAACATAGAGTAGTGAACTGGAAAGAGGATGAGGAGTAAGGGACTGTATTCCATACAGACCAGAAGATGTTAATTGTTCAAGATTTTTTCCTCTAAATTTGGCCAACTAGGACCACATGGCAGCCCCGTTGTAAACAGGTGGCCAGTGTGAATAACAAGAGGGATGGGGGTTGTGACCTATGTCTTGCCCTAATTCAAACCAGGCTTGTTAGACCCAGCATACTATACTTAGGAGAAGAAAGGCTGTCACCATCTGTCTGTGAAATGTGCAACTTACTGTATTCCATATGATTGCTGTATTTTTGTTTGTGAAATATGTAGTTTATTAAGCAGAGATCGGGAATTATCCTAGCATTTGCCTAAGAACTGCAATCAGGAAGGTCAGTATGCGAGGACCAAGACTTGAACCTGGTCAAATTGTACCTGTACAATCGAGTGTATGACACCTTAACGCACTCAGCAACACTGGTGTATTTATCTCCAAGATGATGATCTTTAATTTACGTATACATGCTGGACAAGAATTCTATTGGAAGAGTTAGGATTTCAGTAGTTATTTTTAATTAAGGTACTTGTTAACATCAATACTTCATCCGCATCAAAGTACTTCCAATTATACTGCAATATGTAACTGTGACATCAATATTTCTGTTCTGTTTGAAATGAATAGGGGAATACATACTTACAGGACCAGAAATAAACCTTCACATTTGTTCAAAATGGTGTCAGATACAGACAAATCCTAAGAAATATTAAATATTTGACAGGAGATTAGCTAAATTCAGAAAAAAATCAAAACAATTTATTCTAGATTGCCGTGGCATACAAAATTTGTCTTGTATACAAACACATAGCTGCTGTAATTTATAGAAATGTATTATTTAAAACTTATTAGCTATACTGTCAGCATGAACGGTTGACCATACCGCACTATTCGCAAAACTCGAGAAGATCGGCATTTGGGAAATTCCTATGAATCTCTTTAAAAGTTTTCTATGTAACCGAACACAAATAGTAAGAACTAAGGACACCTTACATAAAAGTTGCTGTTTCCTGAGGACCTTGTTTACATAAATGATCTCTGTGCACTAAATTTTAATGTAAAGATTAATTCATACGCTGAAGAAACTGTTGTAGCTGTTACAGACTGCACTTGTGAAGACAGCTTCAGTACAGCTCAGAAAGTTCTAAACAGTGCTCAACAATGATTAAATCACAACCTATTAACAATAAATGAAAACAAGACAAAATTTCTTTGCTTTTTATAAAACGTTGCAACACAACCAATGGAGCACCTAACTCTGGTACTTTACCAATCCACAAGCAACAGTCATACAAAATGTAATTGCTTCAAACTACAGAAAGTAGCAAATATATACTTAGGCACAGAAATAGACTGTAATTTGAGATGGAGCCATCACACATTGAAATTACTTGCCAAACTACAGAAGCTCATTAATATATTTTATAGCATGAGAAACATTTTACCAGTCAAAGCATTAAGAACCGTTTATTAAACTTCAGTTCTAACACACCTACAGTATGGGATAAACAGCTGGGCAGGATATCAGGATGGACAAAATGCCATGGGTCCCCAGCTGGAAGCGCTTCAGCCCAACAGGGCCAGCCACCCTCACCCAGCGTAACCAATCGGGACAGTATTAGAGCTTTTAAAAAAAGTTAATCCATAAATTGCATGTCCCAAATTTGCTCCACTCCTCCCTGGATCCAGCATTCAGGAGGTGGCCCATCCGATTAATTTGCCATGGGCCTCAATGTTATAGTTGTGCATCTGTGTGGGAGGATACACTCTTGACTCATACTAATAAATGCCAAAACTGCATTCTGAAAGTGACGTATAAAAAGCCACATACCTCTCCAACCTCAGAACTGTACAAAGCCTAATGCTCAATGTACATCAGCTGTTTGTTCAAACAGTCAAGTACATACATGCCAATTTAAAAGCCTTCACCGTCAATGACCAGTCATGTGTAAGTACTAGGCTACAAATGAGAAATGGAGTTTATCATATCATATCATTTTAATCACCATTAGTCAATACAATATTGAAATAGGCTTCGTCGTATACATACTATAATTATATTTGCATGTTAATACAACTGATAATATAAGAAAAATAATGTAACTAAATATATATTACATCAAATAATTCTTCTGTTTTATAAGGACACATTGCAGTTATAAGATCCTTAGTGCTATTTTTAAAATTTATTTAGTGTCATCATTCTCAGATTCTTAGGTAGATGGTTGAAGAATCTGATTCCCATTGACTTAAAACTACATTTAGTTATGCTAAGTGAACAGTATTCAATTCTTATATTGTGCTTATCTCTAGTGCTATGATCATGTACCTCAATATGTCTTTTAAAGAGATGTTGATTTTTCTTTACAAAAAGTAAACATTTATATATATATAAAACCTGTAATGTCATGATTCATAGCTTTAAAAATAATTCCTTGCAGTGTGTTCTGGGTAATGCTCCACATATCAGGCGAACTGCTTTTTTTTGTAAGACAAAGAGACACTGTGAGTAGGGACTATTTCCCCAAAGGACAGTTCCATAGGATAGGTAGGAGTGGACATAACCATAATAAATGGAGAGTAATACATCTGTTGTCACTGTACCTCTAAGTCTCCTAATCATGAAAATTCCTTTAGCGACTTTATTTGATATCAATTCAATATGCCTCTGCCATTTTAAATTTGATTGTATAATTATTCCCAGGAATTTGACAGAATTGCAGGTAGAGTTGCTTTTTAAGGATATACCAAGGTGGTGTGTTTTTTCTAAGTTAAGAGATAGTTTGTTGGTATTACATCAGTCCATAAGTAGATCTATCTTTGATGAGAAAGCTTTGTCATTAGAAGTTGTAGTGGGGCTTACTTTTACACATAGATCATCAGCATAGTTGTGGCATTTGGAGTTACTGTTTTCCATAATAGGTGATAGGTCATTGATATATAGGATGAACAGTAGGGGGCCAAGAATAGATCCCTGAGGAACACCATGTCCTACCTCCCTAAGCTTAGAGACATTTTATTTATTTCTTTATCAATCTTGTTTCATGGATCCCTACTGAGGAAGCACCTCTAGGATGTGAAACATGTCATGGTTAATATACATACATACAATATGAGTCATAATCATAGTAAAAACAATTATATGTTACAAAGAAAAATAAAGATAATAAAATAAACATAAATTTTTACAACTGAGTTTTGCAAAAGTCATATTGAATACAATTAATTATTTTGATCAAATTCTTGAATGGAGTAGAAGGAGTTGCCAAAAAGACAATCTCTCAGTTTTTCTTTAAATATATCTTTATTTTCTGCAAACAGTTTTATATCCTTGGGAAGTTTATTAAACAGATGTATACCAGAATAATTAACTCCTCTTTGTATTAATGACAGAGATGTTTGTGGTTTGTGCAAGTTATTTCTGCTTCTTGTATTGAAATTGTGTACCTGTGAATTAGAAGTAAACAGGTTAAAATGATCTACGACAAAGCACATTAGAGAATATATATACTGAGAAGTCACTGTAAGAACATTGTTGTTGAATGAAACCATTTGTGATCTATTACTTAGATATGATTTAATTAACTTGACTGCCTTATCATCAAAACCTAGGTGCTTGAGTTTAAATAGTAAAATTTCATGAGATACAGTGGCAAATGCCTTGGACAGATCAAAAAAACTTAGCATCAACATTGAGTTTATTTTCAAGGTCCTCAAGGCAGTACTCGATAAAAGTTGCAACTGCGTCACATGTTGACCGATTTTTCCTAAACCCAAACTGGTTGTTACAGAGGAGATTGTGCTGTTCAAGATATTTATAGATTTGTTGACTGATGATTTTTTCAATAACTTTTAACATAATCGGGACAAGGGATATTGGCCTATAATTGCAGAAGGATTTTTTATCACCCTTTTTATAAATTGGAATTACCTTAGATACCGTCAACTGTTCTGGAAAAACTGCACTATCAAAGCAGCCATTTACAACCTCTGTCATCATTTCTGATATAAAGTAACTGCTAAGCTAGACAATTTCTGAAACAAGGTTGTAGACATCCATAGACTTACTATTTCTTAAAGACATAATTGCAGAATGGACTTCCTGTACAGAAGCTGATGTGAAAGAAAATATTGTATCAGCACATTTAACTTTGGACAGATAGTTGGCTTCATTTTGACTAACTGCTATTTTATTAATTGTTTCACTAATACTATCAATAAAGTAGTTATTGAATTCTTCAGCTGTTAAGTTGGTTGGTGTCCCATCCTGATTGATGTTTCTATTTGTAGGAAGACTATTTTTAATGATGATCTAGATAGCCCTTGGTTTATTTGCACATCTAAGGACTCTTTCACTGTTATAATTTAGTTTAGCTTTCCTGATTTCATCTTTGTAAATGTATTTGATTTGTTTATATTTAGTTTTTATGTCTGCAGACTGACTTGCTTGGACATAAAGTTTTTTTTGTTTTTTTTTGCTGTCGTCAGTCTTTAGACTGGTTTGATGCAATCCTCCATCCCTTCCTATCCTGTGCTTACCTCTTCATTTCTACATACCCCTTACAACCCACATCCTCAATTATCTGCTTCATATATTCTAATCTCTGTCTACCTCTACAGTTCTTACCTTCGACTGTTCCCTCCAATAACAAATTAACTAATCCAGCATGTCTCAAAATATGACCTACCAGCCTGTCTCTTCTTCCTGTAAGCTTCTTCCATAAACTTTTTTTCTCACCCATCATTTCCAAAACTCGTTCATTTCTTACTTTGTCTGTCCACCTAATTTTCAGCATTCTTCTGTAGCACCACATTTCAAATGCTTCAAGTTTTTTTCTTTCCGGTATTCCTAAAGTCCATGTTTCGCTACCGTAAAGTGCTGTGCTCCACACATAGAGTTTTAAGAAGTTCTTTCTAATTCCCAGATCAATATTTGAAACTAAAAGGTTTCTCTTTTTCATGAAGGCTCTTTTTGCTAGTGCTATTCTGCTTTTAACATCATTCCCGCTTCGGCCATCGGTTGTAATTTTGCTTCCCAAGTAACAGAACTCACTCACTTCTCCTATTGCATCCGATCCTATTTTTATATTTAATCTGCTAGTATTGGTATCATTTCTGCTACATTTCATCACTTTTGTTTTACTTTGATTTATATTCAGTCCAAAATCTTCCTTCAGTATTTTGTTCATGTCATTCAATAATTTCACAATATCCTCAGCCCTCTCTGCTAATAAAACAATGTCATCCGCAAATCGTAGCATACTGATTTTTTCTCCCTGAAAACTTATGCCACATGGAAATTTTTCTTTGACTTTCTTCATTGCTTCTTCTACATACAAGTTGAATATTAACGGGGATAGACTACAACCTTGTCTCACACCCTTTTTAACTGATGCATGTCTCTCGTGATTCTCTACTTTTATTACAGCCACTTGATTCTTATATAGTTTATAGAGTATTCTTCTATCTCGATACTTTAGACCTGACTTCTTTAAAATTTTGAACATCTGGTCCCACCTAACATTATCAAAAGCTTTTTCTAAATGAACAAATGCCATAAAAGTATCTTTGTTTTTCTTGATCCGCCCTTCAAGTATTAATCTTAAAGACAGAATTGCTTCCCTTGTTCCACAATTTTTCCTAAACCCAAACTGATCTTCACCTACTATCTCTTCTACTACCCTTTCCATCCTTCTGTATATTATTTTGGTCAGTAATTTTGAAGCATGTGATGTTAGACTAATGGTGCGATAATTCTCACATTTGTCGGCTTGTGATTTCTTTGGAAGTGTGAAGATGACATTTTTATTAAAATCAGTTGGAATTTCTCCTGTTTCATAACTTTTTGATATCAGCTTGAATAATCTTTCAATTCCTTCCTCTCCTAGAGATTTAAGAAGTTCTGCAGGGATCTCATCAATTCCAACTGCCTTATTTGCTTTCAAGTCATTCAGAGCTTTATTAAATTCTGTCCTCAAAACAGTATCTCCTAAGTCATCAATGTCGACATCGCCATCCTTTTCCAATACACTATTGTTCAAGTCGTCCCCATCATACAGTTTCTCAATGTATTCCTTCCATCGGTTAGCTCTATCTTCTGAGCTTAAAAGAGGTTTCCCATCGGCAGTTTTAATGTTCATACCTCTTTTCTTCATTTCTCCAAAATTCTGTTTGATCTTTCTATATGAAACATCTACTTTTCCTACGACCATTTCCTTTTCTATTTCTTCACACTTTTCTTGTAGCCATTTTTCTTTTGCTAATTTGCATTTCCTATTTATTTGATTTCTAAATTGCCTGTACTGCTCTCTTCCTGCTTCATCCTGAGCATGTTTGTACCTTCTCCTCTGATCCATCAGCTGCAAAATTTCTTCTGTGATCCAAGGTTTTCGGGCAACTTGTTCCCTAAAGCCTAATGTTTCTTTGCCAGCTTTCATTATTTCGGTCTTTAATGCATTCCATTCGTCCTCGATTGAGCACCTTTCACAGTTAATTCTTAGACCTAAGTCTACCATTTCTGCAAATTTTTCTCTTGTGCTAGATTGTTTCAGTTTATTCACTTCCAATCTGTGCTGCTTATAATGCTGCCTTATTCACTTGAATTTCAGCCTGCACTTCATTATTATCAAATTATGGTCAGAGTCTATGTCTGCTCCTGGGTACGCTTTACAGCATAGGTTCCCAACCTTTTTTGACCTACCGCCCCCTTTTCGAAAAAAATTCCTCCCCCCCCCCCCCCCGGTTTGAAAAAAACAGTACCGACGTCTTTTATTGTTGTAATCAACGTTGTGTAATCCATAGCGCTTCAATTTAATTGGCTTGTTCCCGACTTCTTCAAACAGTGATTTGATGGCACCACTCTTAGGTGAATTGGGCTATATTAAATATTGAAAAACAAGGACAGATTTTTGAAATTACTTTATTAAAGAATATTAAGAATATTGGTGCCTTGTACAAAATTTGATTAAAATCATATAATGAAAATTATTGTAAAATTATCAGTGAGAGGTCTGAGCTTGATGTAATGATACTAATTTTTCTACATTTTGTGCTATATTTGTCAGCAGGAGTCTTAAGTCGCTGTATTCCACTACTGACAATCTGTTTCTATTCTTACTACACTAAGTCCCCTTTCGGTTAAATATGAGGACGGGAATGCAACAAAAAACTTTTTTCTTGCAGCCCACAAAGCCGGATATAAATCTGGATTTTGCCTCTGTAGCCAAAATTCTTGATACCCATTTTTTAATTTCAATTTTAATTCTTCATTTGTTGACAGTTCTATCAACTGTTCCTGTAGCGATAAATCTGCTGTTTGTAGATTCGAGAAAGGTTCTAATACCCAATCTGGAATGTTAATGTTAAGAATATCCTGAAATCTATTTTTAAAATCTTCTTTAAGTGCTTCCATATGTTAACAAAATACTAAAATATCTTCATCATTTGTTTCCACAGAGGAAAGATTTGAAAACTCATAGAATTGTCTTCGACCCACATCCTGTTTGTACAAGGCAAGTTTTGACATGAATGGACAAATAACTGACTTTGCTTTGATCAAATTCAAATTATCTCCTTGCAGCTGTAGGTTTGATTCATTAAATTTATGATATAGATCGGTTAAATAAGCTGTATCATTCTTATATTTCAATTAATTCTCTGTTAATGAAACATCCTTTTTTAAAAAAAAAACGTTCCACTTCCGGTTGGCAGATCTCTATCAAAAGTGGATAGAATTGAGATATTGAGGTCCGAAACTTGAATATGTAATTTCATAACAAGCTGTTCGACAGAATTTGCTCAAACTGATAAACAGGCAACCATAAAGATGGACGGAGAACAGTTAATTCGAGTTAATGTAAGTCTAATTCAAGGTTATATTAGCAATCCATACATTCTCGGGATAACTGACTGTCTTCAGAGGACGTCTATGTATGAGCCAGCGACAGAGAGGACCCCTCGCTCCCCACTAACACACAGTCCTCGGTTCACGCATTTTCAGCTAAAATGGTAAAGATGTTCTAAGTTATTTTATAAAAATATATCACAGATTTTCATCACGGTTAAAATTAAGAGGCGCAGTATAATGAATAAAAATTTAGGGAATGAGGCGTATCAATACATTTCTTAAGCCATATATCCCGAATGCAGGGTTGAGGTTTTTCAAAACAATAATTCAGATTTTGCATAATAAGTGGAAATGACCAAAGAAACGGAATAGAAAGGTAGATTCATGTGACCCAACTTGATGGTACTTTAGGATTCGGTTGTTTATAAGAGGATGAAGAGAGAACAGAAAACAAAAAATAAAATATTGAAGAAAGAGAGGAATATAAATTAAATAATATTATATAACTATATAAATACTATTGACATAAATAAATTATTATACCCATTAATTTTACTGTATCATTATCATTAGTGTTTCAAGACACAGAAATATGATGTACTATACTTTGAGAATCGAAGTTTAACTGAATTTTGTAATGTGGTAAAAAATGTCTCATCCAATTTTATAACCATCTGTTTGATGCCCCTTAAATGTAACGTAAGAGGCCTGTGACTGAAATCTTCCATTTTTCGTGATAAAGTATAACTATCTGCACACAGAGCTCATAACTGACCGATGCCCTTCGAACCGCCCTCAGGACTTTCGACTTGCTGAAATCCTAAGGGAGTTTGCCAGCGTACTGTAATACTGACGGTTTCCATCCACAAATCCGGAGGGATTGATCCGTGATGGGCTGAGTGGTCTTGTTACTGTGTATGTGTGTGTGTGGGCGACTAAGGGCTGAGCGTGCCAGAGGCTACGATTGACGGACAAAGTCTGTCCAGGACACTCGATAATCTATCTCTCCAGCATATGAGCGGATTTTGTAGACACGTTAAAAAGAAATTTTTCCATTTTCAAATCTGGTGACCATACTATTTAATAATTTTCCATTATAGTCATTTCCGGCACCCTGATTACTTCTGTTCCATTATATATAACGACTGTTAGTAAAATGTAATTACAAACAAAATGTTCAGGAAAATACTTTCTTTCCTATTCCACACATTCAAGCCCCAAGTCGACACACTTTGCACCTGTAGTTGACACTCTTCCCATAACCCTAAATTACCATGAGGGCCAGAGAACAACAGTTGACCAACTGACATCGAGAAGAAAGTAGATAGCAGAAGCCTGGGCCAAGTGAAAGAAATTGCAGATCCAATTGCAGTCCCATGCGGGAGAACACAGGCACAACGAGTTGTGAGCTTCTGGGGGTATTTTATGGTCAGAGAAGCAACAATACACATTTTCCTACATAAAAAATAAAAAATTTAAAAAATATTTTTTTTTAAATGTCAGATATTCTAAGGGCGTTTTCACGCAAACCGGAGCCGGCGCCGGCCTTTTCGCACCGAGTTCAATAAGTTTTTTGCTTTGGAGGAAGAAATAGGCATTCATGAACTATTGAAGCAGGTGTTAGGAACAAAGATATAATGTACTAATACCAAGATTTAATCCCTACTGATCTTGCTTAAAGGACATTTGGAATTACTTGCAGAAACGTTTGTTGAATGTTTTTTGTTATTAATTAATCTTATCGGCACGTCCTTGCCAGTGTTGGCTAGGGGGGCGCTGGCTGTGCGTCAACGCCCCCCAAATTTGCCTTTGTTCACAAACGCCCCCTTCGAGCTCTCTAACGCCCACTGGGGGGGCGGTACGGCCCACGTTGGGAACCACTGCTTTACAGTCTAGAACTTGATTCCTGAATCTCTGTTTGACCATGATATAATCTAGCTGATATCTGCCTGTATCCCCAGGACGTTTCCAGGTCTATATTCTTCTTGCATGGTTCTTAAACATTGTGTTCGCCACTACTAGCTTAAATCTTTCACAAAATTCTAGCAACCTGCTTCCTCGCTCATTTCTTTCTCCTAGACCAAAACTTCCTACAGTATTCCCCTCTTTTCCTTCTCCCTCTATTGCATTCCAATCACCCATGATTATTAGATTTTCCTCCCCTTTCACATATTGGATTAATTCTTCAATTTCAGCGTATATTTTTTCTATTTCTTCGTCATCTTCCTGTGACGTTGGCATATATACTTGTACTAACATGGTTGGGACGGGCTTAGTTTCTAACCTCATCAAAATAATCCTGTCACTAAACTGTTCATAATAACTCACCCGTTTCCCTACTTTCTTGTTCATTACAAATCCTACACCAGTGACTCCATTGACAGCTTGTGTGCTAATTATCCTGTGTTACCCAGACCAGAAATCCTGTGCGTCCTTCCATTTAATCTCACTAATCCCAACAACATCTAACTTAAGTTGTTCCATCTCCTTTTTTAAGTTTTCCAACCTACCTGCCCTATTCAGACTTCTAACATTCCACGCTCCGACTCGTAGAATGTTTCTATCCATTCTGATGACTCCTCCCTGAGCAGTCCCCACCCGGAGATCCGATTGGGGGATTATTTTACCTCCGGAATATTTTACCCAGGAAGAAGCCATCATGATATATGTAATTTGAGAGGATTACATGTCCTCAGGATACCCTTTGGTTTCCTGTTGACTTCTGCATCCCCATGCCGTTGATCATTTCTGATTCATCCGCCTTTAGGGGCCGTTTCCAACCCCAAGGGCAAGAGGGTGCCCTGAACCGCTCCCCGCTCTCCTTTCGGAGGCCGTTGGCAAACAGTGGGTGACTCCTTATACCGGGAATCATTCAGTCGCCAGAGCCTCGTCCGTGCAAACAGGGTGCACCACGTGAAGGAGAGGTTGCCATTTGGTTGGAAAAGACTAGTATAGTCTCTCCCAAACCCTTACACCCCCATAAAGTGGTACTTATCACATATATTTTTTAACTCCAATAACTTAGGAGTGAACCGTTTATTTGCTTTGACCTGTCTTTCTTGACTATTTACAACTTTTAATGGGAAGGAGTAATTAACACTCCACATAAATTCTGTGAAGAAGGCTGAGAATTTATCAAGAATATTAGTCTGAGAGTGAATGAGAGGTCTATTCATAATATTTAAACAATACAAAAAGTTTGCTATATTTGTGTCATTAATCTCTCTATATTGATATTCATTATTTGGTCTAATCTGTTTTGAGGTTTTTTCTGAGGTCAAGAGAAATGATGAGAGAACAGCATAGTGGTCAGATAGTACAGTTTGTATGACAGAGGCTTTAACTCTTGAGTAATGGAAAAGTAGTAACAATATTGTCAATACATGTACCTTTCATTAAGCCTTGGCCCACGAATTTATTGTAAATTACCCATAGATGTTAGTAATAGGCTGATACATATGCTGAAGAAATCTCTCTCCACATGGCTTTTATAAACTATGACTCAATGAATGAATTAATAATTTTTCACCACTCTGTATAGCCACAAATTACAGACAGTAGGAAAAAAAAAAACCTGCTAATTTGTGTGCAAAATACGACTAACTGCCTACCTGACATTTACTGTTCAAGGAAAAGTATACCTGAAAGGTGTAAAATAGGTAACAATTTGTGAGAAACTAGCTTATGCATAAACTTTCAGTCTCAGCTTTGACCGTGGATATTTTCAGTTTTAGCTTTGCAAATGTAACTCGGTCGCCACTCAGCCTGACAAACCCCAAACTAAGAAAGGTTGTTGGAAATAAAAGTCACAAGTCTATTGCTGGTAGACATAGAGTATATTCTTGATTTTTTAATTTTTTTTTTTTTACAAAGTCACAAACTGAAATTGCATCAGACAACATCTCTGAAGATCAACTGCAAATCTGATTAACCGATTCGAGCCAGACCACATCCCACAGATCAAAACACAATTAGGTAATTTGTGAAAGCAAATAAGAGTTTAACACATGCTTCTCTAGATCAAATTATCCATCGAGTATTGACACTTAAGTAATATCAATGCACCACGTGGCGAAAATACTGCTTCAAAACTACAAGTACATTGCACTAAAATTGGCTGAATAAGTGAACCTGCATTGTGCCAACATGGTAGCACTGTAGTGCTTGATATGAAACTTGCTAGCCAACTGCCAGGAGACTACATCTCGCCAAAATTAACACACCACCGAGCGTGGTTATGCTCACACGGTATCTTGTCGACTGCGGGAGGCTACATTGTGCCAACATGGTAGCACAGTAGTGCTCTAAATGAAATTTGCTGACCGACTGTGGGAGGATGAGGAAAATTCTGGTTTAATATTTATCAAATCTGACCGTGGAAATGCCGGACTTCCTGGTATCTCACTGATCAGATTCGTATCTCATGCTTGTATCAGGTATCTTGACCTTGACAGCTAAAATAATCCTATCACCCTGATATTTTTGGAATAGTTAGACCATCTAAAAAGCGTTAACTTTTATCTTTATAAAAATTTTGTAACTTTAATAATTTCTTCGTAAAAAATTATTTTAATGTGATTCCCAAGACCTGTTAATAACTTTTGTAATTTTGTTGTTACAAAACTAAAATACTGCTAAAGGGTTACTCTTTCATTTAATAACAGTCAAAACATGTTTACTATTATCGAAAGGATGAAATAAAATTCATAATCCAAAAACAGAATCTAACTAATTAATATTTCAGAAGTTATTGAAGCTATCGACTTGAAAGTAGCTTTAAGCAAATCTACATATATTAAAATGGTTACTTTGTGAACTTGAACTGCCTTCTTTGATTTATTACGAATTTTTGTTGTAAATATCACTCCTCCAGGTGAATGCTTAAGGTTGAGGCAACAGAAAATACTACCTCAGAAACTGAAAAGATCTGCTTTCTAGCTTGAATTAACTTAGTAACTGGCTTTAAAAATGATATGCAATACTATTCGGGTAATATCAAGATGGGGATACCGTCGCGGCCTTGCTTAGTAAACACACATATCACGTAGTGTATATAACATCATTGTGACGTATTAAGTCTGCACGTTCCAACACTGAAACAGCTAAAGATATGATCTGAAAATTGTATATCTGCAATATCGTGCGTTATGGTTATGTTTCTCTTTGGTCCAGGCTGCATTATGACCGAAACGCATATTTATAAAATATGATTTTGTCAATCATTATTTGAGTTTATGTTGTAATGCAGCCTGGACCATACGTCACAATGATGTCACATATTTAACATGATCTGTGTATTTATGACATGAGGCCACAGCGGTATCCCCATCTTGATATTAACCTACTATTCAATCTAACCCATGGTTCTGAGAGTGAATTTTGTCACGCAGTTACAAAATTTATAAGATACCTGACAAATGGTGTAATTTGCCCTAAAACATGTGATTACACACATAACTGACTTAGCGTCAACAGACGTTTCGAGCCACCTCTGACATCATTACAGTCAGAATTTGGCCTGACAGCCTCCTTATTCAATCAAAATCCACTACACACCATGTTGTAATTCTGGTCCAGGTTGCATTTCAATCTAACCACACTCTCCACTAATACAGCTCCCTGAAAATCAACATCTGTACTGCATGCAGAATTACAGAAGGAGTGCATTTACAGTAATGGTGGCTGCTAAACATCGGCTAATACTGCACATAACCCTATAATTTACATTTTATTACTTCTATCTTATTTGTTTTATTGGCTTCACGTACACTTTATCTTGAATAGTAATGCCTAAGGATTGTTTTAATCATATTTTCATTCCAAAATAATGGTTTCTTCCACTGGCTATACTTCGCACAGCAGCCAGAAAATACAAACAATCTTGGAAACCGCAGTATGATGTACAGGTGAGGAGGCTGACAAGAAACTGGTTATCATATAAGGAAGCACCATGCAAACAGGATGCATGAGATAAACTGAGTAGTACCATCAATAAGAGATGAAGGTAAGAATGTGTTTATGTATAGGGGCTGAGAATTACTGCACCTGTTTTAAAACCAAAATGGTACAGAACAAGGATGAGGAGGAAGTTATGCAGAAATATTAAACTAGTGCTGACTGATTTTGACAGACTAGTCAGGAACATCATATAGATATAATTCAGGTAATGTTTGAAACTAGAAAATTTCATCTAGTTTCTAAGAGTATGAGATATCTTGCTAGTTAACAAAGTTACCATAGACAGATAATATTAACATGTGAGTTAAATCTATAGATGGAGGTGTGCATTATTCAGGTTGAGTTAGTAAATACAGATCATAGTTAGTGTTCAAAGTACGCCCAGTAGAAAAAATTATCCTTTGGGGTTGAAAATATGGTTATTTGCTTCCTTAACTTTTACTCTTCGAGGAAAAGTGTACCCAAAAGCTGTGAAATAGGTAACAAAGGTGTAATGCACGCTAAAAGATATAATTATGCACATTAGAGAGACTTAGTGCTAATAGACACCTCACGTCTATTCTGATGTCATTAAAGTCAGAATTTAGCAAGGCAACAACCTCTTTCACTCAAACTCTACCTCTACTGTGTACCAGATTAAAGCATAAGCTTCATCGGAATTATTCAAAGCGGGACTGCGTAAAATGGAGAGCGGTTTTATTAATATGACGATATTTAATCGTTCATAACATTATAAAATGTTACGGATTCACTGGAGATTGCGATTCCGCAAGGAATTGGCATCATGATACAACAGTAATCAAACACAAGACAACACACTGTAATAAGTACATTGGTGTCATGTTGGTCCATGATGTATTGTAACCAATTTCTGCTTGAAAATAATGGGTCACGTTGTATTACAACAGAATTACTGCTTGAAAATAATGTTTTGCCACTGATTAAAGGAGTATTATACAACCACAGTTAATACAGCATGTAAAAATATCTGTCTTACATTTTCGCCACAGTTTACGCAAAGGCTCTCGATTTCAGTAGTTTCTGGTTCTGGATCATCCGCTGTCAAATCCCTGAAAATAGGCTTTTTACTAACATCTTCAGCCATCATAATTCTTGTCTCTGCGCAAGTATAACGCTGAAGTCAGTTAGTGCAAGATACACACAGTGACAATAGCAAGGAACTTCACCCACATACAGTCCAATATTTACAAACATTAACAGAGTCTTTATGAACATTACAAAGATAACTAACAATATATCACTATTTCCTACATTTTGGTGAGCGCAAAGGTACCAGAGTCAATACTTTATTTACCTTAATAATTTCACAATAATATGTGTTCTGTTAAATAATTAATAAGCATTTGTGCTTGTACAGGAAGAAAAATGTTATTTTATTCTTCTTTTTTATTTATAATGAAATATTTAGTAAATTATAATTTAATGTAAAAATTTTTACTGGACTACAACTGTAAAATTCGAGACTCTGTTTATCCTAACATCGATGATTCTGTGCTCAGCATATTTAATACTGTCATAGTTAAATGTAGAGAACAGATAGCAAATTTGGTATATGACTTGCTCATCCTTCCTAACGTTAGGAACCATAGTTTAAATGCGTGTGAATCGGAAAAGCGAGATCGTGAGTTCATATGATCCTGTATTTTCAAATAATTGCATTATATTTAAAAAAAGAAATATTATTCAAAACGCAGTCGTTCACATTACTAAATTTCCCAAACATGTAAAAAGAATCATGTTCTTTTTCTTTTTTGAAACATTTGACAATAGTCAACAGAACAAGACACATCTCTCTAGTTTTGACATTAAAAAGGCGATAACTCCTAAGTATTAATACATATAAATGGACGTTTGTGACCCTAAATTTCACTTTACAACCACAGTTACACAGCGCAGACCGCTGGTGTTTTTGTGTAGTCGTAGCCTCGAACCTTCCATCATGCACTATGGTGGTTATATGTCTTCAGCCGTGGAAGATTTGATGGTAGAAGATGGTCGACCTAAGTAATTTTCATATTTCGACCGACGTGCGTGTCCCTGTGTTTCACTTTGCAGTCCCAGCTGGGGTTTATGTGTAACTTTAGCTTCGTGCACTATGGTGGTTGCATGCCATTAGCTGTGGGAGTGTGGGAGATATGGTGGGTGAAAGTTGTCGACCTGGGGTATTTTCATATTTTGACCAAAGCTAAAAAAAAAAAAAAATGTGGAATCTTCTAGAACGTACTAAAATGTTCTAGAATACGACACATTTTTCAGCTAATAAATAATTAATATTCAACATATTTAGTACGTGAACCGATTATGACGGGACTTTCACTGGCGGGTTGCTGATTTGGCAGGGAGTAATATACTTCTTATACTGGAAGTATTTAAGGTTCTGTACAAAAACACAAAAAGCTTTAAAATTCATGACAAACACGAAGGAAGTCGTGGGCACCAGCTAATAATCATCAAGGGATTTCTGCTATTCAGCAGGTCCATGCACAGTGACAGCCTTCCAAGCCTCCCTCTGTTCCGCCATTCTCTTAGTCTCTGTATATTTCCCATTCACCATGATGTCATTAATAATTTTCTTTCTTCGCCGACATCTTCTTTTCCCTCCGTTTACAATCCCCTCCAGAGCAGTTTTAAGCAGGCACTCATTCCTCAACACATGACCAATCCAGTTCCTTTTTCTGTTCCTTGGGACCTTTCCTCTCATACTCGTTCAAGCACTTTATTCTCCATCCTCCTCCATATCCACATTTCGAAAGCTTCTAACCTCCTTAGATCTTCTTTTCGTAGGGTACATGTTTCTGCTCCATATAGTCCTACACTCCATACATAACATTTAGCTAGTTTTTTCCTCAGGTTTTTATCTAGCCTTCCGCATTATAATTTTTGCCATTGTTATTCTAGTTTTCACCTCCTTCTTGCAGCTCCTATCACCACTCACAATACTCCCGAGATATCTGATGAACTCCACTTGCTCAATTATTTCTCCTTGTAGCGTTATCATCATTTCTTTCTTACTCCTACCCACCATCATACATTTAATTTTATTCCTATTGATTCTCATTCCGAATTCCTTACACCCTTTATCTAAAGCTTCTAACATTATTCTAAGTATCTTGACACATTCCGCCAGCAAAACCATGTCATCAGCAAACCTTATGCAGCTTATCGTACATACATCCATGCATACACCTCCTTTACCTCTTAAACTTCTTTTTATAATTTCCTCCAAATATATGTTAAATAATATGGGCGACAAACAACATCCTTGTCTTACATCTCTTCAAATATTTCCCTCTTCCTTAAGATCATTCCCCATTCTCACTCTCACTCCTTGTGCTATATATAATCTACTTACTAACCTTCTTTCCTTCCAATCAATGCTTTTATTTTTTTTTTAGAATGTCAATTAACTTCGCCCATTGCACTCTATCAAAAGCCTTTTTCAGGTCTATGAATACCATGTAACAATCTATTTCCCTTTCAGCTAGTAATAATATTAATGAAATTTGACCAGCGTTCTATGTAAATAATGTAATATTTGCAGTGTTTTCAACCGTGTATTAATGACTGTAATTAATTAGAATTTATCGTAGGGCCTACTACAATAAAAATTATTTCAACAATTTAATTTAATTGAAAGGAGCTCATGTTTTGGCTGAAATTTCCCTACACACCTTATGAGTACACTTGAGGAAGAGTTGACGTTCTGAGAGCTGCTGGATTTGCTTCCCACCCCAATTCGGAAAGTTCATTATTTCGGGGTTTGACTTTTGCAACTGTTCTTTGTATGTTAGAGGCAGGTCCAGAACAACGTTAAAATACTTTTGATGTGAATTTTATTTGAAATCTATTGTTTAGGTGAGAAGAGCTCAATGAGAACAATATCTGGAACTGTAAAATCTATACTTCCAGAATGGCTACCTGTACATTCTAACAACCCCTTCCCCTCAAATTTCCAGAGACAATCGGCAAGGAATGGCAGATATTCTTAAGAAACACACAACTTTTAATATATAAGGACTGCATATGTCAAACTCAAAAAAAGTTAAAATCAAGATTTTCAACATGAACGTTTGGTGAGACGCTGGTCCAAAATCACTTCAACATAAACGATACATGGCGCACTGAGTGGACCAATACCAATACTGACAAAGTAGTACTAATCAAAGACCCTGCAAGCATTGCCGGCGTTAGTGGGGGAGGTGGGGGGAGAATAAGTGGAGCAAAAGCACTAAAGTTTTTGTCGGAGGAGGGGAGGCGAAGAACATTTACCGCGCCCTAGAATCTTAGCACTGGCCTTACTAGCAAGGCAGTCTCCTGTTTTTAACCTACATATAAAACCTGGACGACACTGAACCGCCTGAGAACATGCAACAACTGAATGCAAAAGTGGAGAATAATAGAGAATCCTTCTTGTGACCTTGAAAAACCACCAGCAACCTATCCACCACATCATAATGAAATACCCTCTTAGCAGATTTAGTGGAACGATCCAGCAGCTTCACGAAACAACAACAGAGGCAACTGGAAGGCAGCAATATCTCGACATATATCCGAAGAAACATCTATTTCTTATTACATCTACCGTAATATCAATATTATAATAAGCAATAAGTCATCTATGACGTCGTCTGCACGCCATGACGTCACTCTATGACGTCGCCCTATGCCATCACGCTTTTCGTCTTTTTTTGTCGAATTTACGATCAGATATGTTATTATAGGTTAGACGTAATCTAACAACAGTTCTATTTGTCAGAACACTGAAAGAAAAGTACGTATTCCGTTTAAATCGACCTATTAATTATTAGTTGCTTTTTCTTAATTAACAAAATTCGTTTAATGTAGATTTTTTTTATACACTCTGGACAGCGATATTGTTGTTACAGTAAGCTAACATTACATATCCTTTTCAAGATAATGAACGTTATTTGACGACAATTGTGCGTAGTCAGCGAAGAAACGAATTGCTAAAATACTGCATTCAACGCTTCATTTTTGACGGGTTTACAAGATATTTATATCCAATGTAGATATTTTAAATCACTGTTATAAGCGGATCCGCAATCCGCAAAATGCGGCGAAAACGTGTGTCAGTCTGCGTGACTCGCTGCCCACTCGGTCTCTATCGGATGTATTGCACTGTTTGCCTGTACACTTGCAGTTGGAATTTGACTCGTGTGTACAAACGTTTGTTTTTGTCTACTTTCATCATTCGTTAGTAAATAGATACACTTTTACGTATTCATTAAAACTTACGTTTGTTTTGAGTACACATTTCTATAATTTGAGTTATGTTGCGTATTTAGTATGATTCTCTAACTATATAATAAGTATTTTTTATGTTTCGTACACGTCATCTGAACTACACAGTTAAAGCTTTTTATTCACGGTATCATATTCCTATTTTCTGTATTTGCAGATAAAATAATTATAAAAACTTCCTGTATTTGCGGCTGAAAATTTTATTATTTGTTGGTTCGAAACTAATGTTATCGTAATTTTAATGATGGCGTACTTATTTAGTTAGCAGCTATCAAAAGGCAGTTCTATATCCTTTGACTTGTTGTTTTGGCCGCCGCCTCAATGCGTTTCTTTGACGAAAGCCGCCTGATTACATGTGCTGCTCGAGCTTTCGATTAATCCCTCTTCTCCTTGTTATTATTCAACTAAAGGAAAAAAAAATGTAGTTTTCACGGGTGTATCGACGAATTGTGTTGTAGGAACACCATACTTCGACGGCTGCCTCCACCGTGTTTTTACAATGAAATCCGGACTTTACTGCAATCATTCGCCTGGAAAGTCTCCTTTCTTACTAAAAAGTAATAATTTCCACTCTAAAAAAAGTCGTTACGCCACTTAAAGTAAAACTGAAATACTTACAGTTTACGTGTTGGTGAGTAGTTTGTTTTAATAACATTGAATCAACTGTAATATCAATCAAGGAATCACGAGATATAATAACGAATCCCACAAAAACAATTCTTGTAAAAAAAGGCCAAGTCTGGTGCTTGTGCAGTGACAAAAAGTTATGAGATCTTGTTCTAAGCCAAGTCTACACTTCTAGAGTATATTCACTTCACTTTGTGAAATGGAATGTTTTCTCTAGGTGTTATGGAATGTTTATTTAGAATTAAAAAAAAAAAAACTCCGGTAATTTGTCCATTAAGCAAACCATGTTTTTAAACGTATGTGATGTATTTTAAGGCACATAAAATTGGTTTAGATTAAAAAATAAAAATGTAAAACCTCGAAATGTACTTAAGACATGCTAAAAAATTTTAAAGTTATGCTGCCAATTAAAATATTGTTAACTGTTAATTTTTATAATTTAACGTTAAAATTGATTTATTAATTTAATTATTATTTAATTTATTACCGTTTTAAGTAACCACGTTTTAAATATATGCGTTAAAAAACTGTTTGCACCAATCCCACACGGATCCCGCGGGATTGGTGCAAATCACGCAAAAATCCCGCGGGATTGAAAACACTGCAGGATTGCAATCCTTAGACACAGCATGATTCAGTGAACTAACTCTTGGGGCGGTAGCGTGGCGGCTGGCGTTTACTTCGTCAAAGTTTATGCTGGTCGTAACCATATTTATCGTGCTGAATCAGACCTGGACCAGGAATAAAACCAATAACACGCGCTATAGCATAAGGTTTTAGGATTCCTAAGTTATTTTTAATTTTTTGGTTACCTTATTCTGACATCATTCATTCAGTAGAACTTCCATGTGTATAAACTACAATTGAAATATGTACAAATTACGAAATAAGGTTATGAGCTTTGCATTACAACAATTACATTTATTTACGCAACCGCAGAGAAATGAATTGTCAGAACACTCCATTAAACCTGTTACAGCGGAAGGCATAAGAAGTTTATTTAAAAAAAGTAATTTAAATTGTTTTAATGAGTTTTCTGTTACTTAAATAATTACTTCGTTTTAATTAAAGTAGTTCCACACTGATCGCGATCTATACAGCACAGACAACAATTAAAACTAATATTACGTGGAATGACGTAAGTTATTATGATTTAATTTTAATCTCCATTGCTTTTACTAATGCCATATTTCAGCCGCATGTAACTCTGTCAGCCATTAAAACGTTGTCGTGGTATCGATATGAACCACGAATATCAAAAAGGGAAGGTGTCAGAACCCGTGAAGATTTTTGATGAATTAATATGCGTGTGATTGAAGTATTGTTTTTCTGGCTGTGGTTAGTTTGAAATGCTACCTGGACCAGGATGACAACTGAAAGTTTTTGGTACAGCGGAAGGCACGAGGAATTACATTGAACTTTATTTTGTAACACTTCTGTTTAGTTAAGCAACTGCAAATAAATGAATTGCCAGAACACTGAAAGAAAAGTACGTATTTAGTTTAAATCGGCATATTAATTGTTAATTGCTATTTTATAGTTAAATCATTACTTGATTTGAATTAAATAAGTTCCAAATTAAACGCTATCTATGCGCCCTACACCACAATTGAAACTAATATTACATGGTTCTTGGCTATCCGGGTGGCGCCGCGTCATATTTCTTAAAACAGACGTTTCGACCCTCATTCTGGGATCTTCTTCCAGGGCAGAAGATCCCAGAATGAGGGTCGAAACGTCGGTTTTAAGAAATATGACGCGGCGCCACCCGGATAGCCAAGAATCAGTTGACTCTGGCCGCGGAAGCCTACGATTATAATATTACATGGCTTGACGTAAGTAGTTGAGATTTATTTTTAATATCTTTCATTTTCACTGACTTCGTATCACTGGGCCCATTATTTCAGCCACACGTAAGCTGTGTCAGCATTTAAAACATTGATTTGCATCACAGATAACAAAAAATAAAGACATAAGAACACATGAAGATCTTGAATCAATTTTATATCGGGATACATGATAACTTTAACATGCGATACATGGAACGTTTTAATTCATGTGTGATTGCAGCTTTGATTTTCTGGAAGCAATATTAGCGGAGTTTGTGGTTAGGCCAGGGTCGGCGCTACGATTCTCGGGCCCCGGGTAAGCGATCTTAAGCCCTCTTCTCCCCCCCCCCTCCCCGAATATATTTTTAATTTACACTTAGGTTTTTGGATAAATCAGAAAATTTTTATACAAAAATGTTTAAAATTATTGGTGCAGAATTGAAATTTTGTATTTGATTTCTATTTATTTGGGCACCCAGGCCGGGGGGCCCCCCTTTGGTGATCCAGGCCCCGGGTACTTTTGCCCCGCTTAACCTCCCCTAACGCCGGCCCTGGGTTAGGCTGAAATGCAACCTGGACCAAGCTTACATCTGTTTTGCTACAGCATAAAGGACGAGGAATTACACTGACCTTTATTTTATACCAATAGTATTTAGCTATGCAATTGAAAAAAAAAATGAATTACCAGAACACTCCATTCAACCCGTCATTTTTGACGGGCTTTGAAGCTAGTTCAATATAATTACTATTATTGTATTCTAATACCATACGAAATAAAATAAAATATATACCTATTTTTCCATTTCTTTTTTGTATTAAGCCCTTCAGTTGTAATTTCCACACCCACCTATTTCTGTTTAAACTATTTATTTATTATTTATTTATTTATCAATCTTGTTCCATGGATCCCTGCTGAGGAAGTACCTCTGGGATGTGAAACATGTCATTGTTGATACATATACACATAATATGAGTCATATCATAGTAAATATATATATATATATACATATTTTTGATAAATTAATAATCATTTACCATGGTAATTTATTCCGGTCTCAGGCTCGCTTACCGACAAAAGAAAATTATCACACGCCTGAAATCGAGAGCCAGCTTGTGGTCATGGAAAAACGTTTCCCATTCATGCACTACTCTTAATTCTTACACGAATATCTTTCCAAACCTCATGACCAACTTACATCTTGTATGCTCTCAGAACTATCCTCACCCCTATCCGATGAATCCCAAACCAACTCTGTTACCATATACCTTGCGAATTGTGTTCTATGGTAGTTGCAATAAAAAATCTAGCTGCCCGCCTTTGTTCACCATCAACTCCTGTATTCAATAAACAAAATGTGGGTCCCACACTACCCCATGGTTTGCAAAATGCTTTACAACCCAATTCACTTATTTTACTGGTATATCCCATTTTAAAAACTCTTTCTAGTACCTGGCCAATGTGTCCTTCCCAGTTTTTACCATATAATGATATGCCAAGATATTTACACTTCAAAGTTTCAACAGCTTCCCCACGTTATAATCATAAAAAAAAAAAAATAGTTTCAGTGGATCTGATAAGCTTTGTCTTTGTTTTTGCATTTATCTTCATCTCATGTTGATCTACCCAGCTAGATATACTGTCCAGGTCATTCTGCAGCTGTTTATAGTCTTCTCCTGTTTTGATCCTGTTATATAGCATTCTGTCTTCTGCAGCCAACCTTACTTCTGATTGTAAAACATGAACACAATCTTTTATTAGAATAATGAAAAGCAATTGCACCAATGTATTTTCCTATAGCTTTTCCGTTATCATTTCTACCTCTTTTGACACTACATTTTCTGCCTCAATACTTCCTTTCTACCTTTTAAGAATTTCTCTACTAAGAAAATAGCGTTTTCATATATTTGAATGTTTTATATCGTATTTAACATCTTTCATGGCTCACACTATAAAATGCCTTGAAAAAATATAAAACTATACTATTAACATCTGGATATTGTGGGCCATTTTCTCAAATGCGGTAGGATGAATTTTTTATGAATAATTTTCACGTCAATGTAATTCAATGGCATTGGTGTGAAAATTATTCATAAAAAATTAATCCTACCGCAATTGAGGAAATGGCCCACACTATCCAGATGTTAATGAAGCCCTGCCAGACATTCCCAGGGGATCTGTACAACCAGTACAAGAAATTACACCTGAAATTACATGAACTCATCCAGAACATCAAATTCAACAAGAACTATAAAATCTATAGTTTCCAGCCTAATTACATAAATGTTAATATTAAGCCTATTTCGCCCCCAGCTGTCAAAACAAAAGAAACCGCCGAAAAACAGTGATATTCAATTGAATTGTCTTGAAAATTATTAATAAAAAAATGACTATACTATTAAGTCGGCCTCTGTTTTCCATTTGATCCGAAATATCTTTTATATAGCCCACTAGCTGAGATCCACGTAACTTTTTCTCTGGTATTAGTCTTTCGACTAGTTTCTTTCAATCCTCCATCTCCTATCTTGAGCTAACCTATTCATCTCAATACACCCCTTACAACCTACATCTTCAATTATCTGCTTTAAACATTTTAATCTATGTCTATCTCCACAGTTCTTTCATTCAACTGTTACATCCACTAACAAATTAACCAATCCTGCATTACTTTAAATGTGGCTCACCATCCTGTTTCATCTTTCTGTAAGACTCTTGCACAAACTTCTTTCCTCCCCCAAAATTTCCAAAACACATTCTTTTCGTAGTTTATCTGTCCACTTAATTCTCATCATCCCTCCATCATAAAAATTCAACTGCTTCAATTTTCCTCCTTTCTGATGTTCCAATAGTCCGTGCTTCACTACCATACTTAGAGTTTGAAAAATTTCTTTCGTGTCCTAGATCAATATTTGAAAATAAAATTTTCCAAGACGGCTCTTCTAGCTATTGCTATTTTAGTTTTAACTTCATTCCTACTTCGGCCATTAGTAGTAATTTTACTTTCTAAGTAGCAAATTTAACTTACTTATATTTTTAGATTTAATCTACTATAATTGCTATCATTTCTGATACATTTAATCACTTTTGTTTTTCTTTGGTTTATATTTATTTCAGTATCTTCATGCCATTCAGTAACTTCTCAAAGTCCTCAGCGTGTTTTGCTTACAGGACAATGTAGCATGCCGATCTTGTTTCCTTGAATACTTATACCACATTAAAATTTTTGCTTTACTTGTCTCGCAATTTTTAACTGATCCATGTATCTCAGGGTTCTTTATATTTATTACAGCCACTTGATTCTATATATATATTAAACTATTCTACCATCTCGATATTTTAGCCTGATTTCTTGAAAAAATTGAACATCTTGTCCCACCTAACATTACCAAACGTTTTTTTCTAAATAAACAAACGCCATAAAAGTATTTTTGTTTTTCTTGATCCGCTCTTCAAGTATTACTTTTAAAGCCAGAATTGCTTCTCTTGGTCCGTGGATTTTTCCAAACCCAAACTGATCTTCAGGTAATGTCTTTTACTATCCTTACTAATCCTCTGTATATTATTATGGTCAGTAATTTTGAAGCATCCTTATAGTGCGATAATTTATTATTAATTTATTAATTTTTAATTGCGATGGAACTAACGCTCTGGTGGCGATTCTCCTGGTTATCTAATCACCCCTTTATATATATATTTAAATTTTCTTTTATCATTGGAATGTTAAATTCCTCCCCAATTTACTTTTCGGATTTACTAATTTTGTTTTTAAATTTCTTAAGCGTTTTTGATAAATTATTCATCACTTCACTTGGTAATTTGTTCCAATCCCTTACACTCTTTGTAATGTATCTCGTATAAGCTCGCTAAAAGCATTTCTACTAGCTACGCCCCAGTAGTAACATGCTTGGTTCGAGCGCAACGCCAGGGTCCCAAGAAGCAAATGTGCTATCGCTTTGAAATTTGCTACCCACATTCGTCTAGACATATTAATTGATAAAACGTTGCATGTAAAATAAAAATCCACGTAGTGTATGAATAGTTCTACACTGAAATTATCATTAGAGCAATGGCTTACCTTTTGCAGCAGGTCTGTTGCTTTATCTCAGACGTCTAAATCAGCCAGAAAATTCGTTAGAAACTTTTCTTGGTACATATGAGGGCTCGAGCGCAACGCCAGGGTCCCAAGAAGCAAATGTGCTATCGCTTTGAAATTTGCTACCCACATTCGTCTAGACATATTAATTGATAAAACGTTGCATGTAAAATAAAAATCCACGTAGTGTATGAATAATTCTACACTGAAATTATCATTAGAGCAATGGCTTACCTTTTGCAGCAGGTCTGTTGCTTTATCTCAGACGTCTAAATCAGCCAGAAAATTCGTTAGAAACTTTTCTTGGTACATATGAGGGCTCGAGCGCAACGCCAGGGTCCCAAGAAGCAAATGTGCTATCGCTTTGAAATTTGCTACCCACATTATCATTAGAGCAATGGCTTACCTTTTGCAGCAGGTCTGTTGCTTTATCTCAGACGTCTAAATCAGCCAGAAAATTCGTTAGAAACTTTTCTTGGTACATATGAGGGCTCGAGCGCAACGCCAGGGTCCCAAGAAGCAAATGTGCTATCGCTTTGAAATTTGCTACCCACATTATCATTAGAGCAATGGCTTACCTTTTGCAGCAGGTCTGTTGCTTTATCTCAGACGTCTAAATCAGCCAGAAAATTCGTTAGAAACTTTTCTTGGTACATATGAGGGCTCGAGCGCAACGCCAGGGTCCCAAGAAGCAAATGTGCTATCGCTTTGAAATTTGCTACCCACATTCGTCTAGACATATTAATTGATAAAACGTTGCATGTAAAATAAAAATCCACGTAGTGTATGAATAATTCTACACTGAAATTATCATTAGAGCAATGGCTTACCTTTTGCAGCAGGTCTGTTGCTTTATCTCAGACGTCTAAATCAGCCAGAAAATTCGTTAGAAACTTTTCTTGGTACATATGAGGGCTCGAGCGCAACGCCAGGGTCCCAAGAAGCAAATGTGCTATCGCTTTGAAATTTGCTACCCACATTCGTCTAGACATATTAATTGATAAAACGTTGCATGTAAAATAAAAATCCACGTAGTGTATGAATAATTCTACACTGAAATTATCATTAGAGCAATGGCTTACCTTTTGCAGCAGGTCTGTTGCTTTATCTCAGACGTCTAAATCAGCCAGAAAATTCGTTAGAAACTTTTCTTGGTACATATGAGGGCTCGAGCGCAACGCCAGGGTCCCAAGAAGCAAATGTGCTATCGCTTTGAAATTTGCTACCCACATTATCATTAGAGCAATGGCTTACCTTTTGCAGCAGGTCTGTTGCTTTATCTCAGACGTCTAAATCAGCCAGAAAATTCGTTAGAAACTTTTCTTGGTACATATGAGGGCTCGAGCGCAACGCCAGGGTCCCAAGAAGCAAATGTGCTATCGCTTTGAAATTTGCTACCCACATTCGTCTAGACATATTAATTGATAAAACGTTGCATGTAAAATAAAAATCCACGTAGTGTATGAATAATTCTACACTGAAATTATCATTAGAGCAATGGCTTACCTTTTGCAGCAGGTCTGTTGCTTTATCTCAGACGTCTAAATCAGCCAGAAAATTCGTTAGAAACTTTTCTTGGTACTTGAAATTTGCTACACACATTCGTCTAGACATATTAATTGATAAAACGTTGCATGTGAAGCCATCAGATTTATGAAATATGTATAAACTTGTTTGAAATGTGGGTAGATCATTACAAGTTATTACGGAATAAATATGTGTTATTACCTGTTTCTGTTCATTGGAGATGTATGATAAGATTTATTCTTGGATAGAAAACGGCATTCCACATCCATATCGAACGTACAGATCAAGTAACAACACACGTAACGATACGAAACAAACGATTAGGCAGACATATTACACTGAGATGATTATGTTCATATCGGCTATGTATAGCAAAGATAATGAGGTAAGACGTTAATATCCTCATTGCTGCCAACTTCTTACGGGAAGGTGATTGTTATAGAATCCTTTTGGTAACATATTGCAATCGCGCATGGAATTCGAACCAGCTTTCTCGTAAACTAGAGAGCAGAACGTTTCCGCACACCAATGACTCTTGGTGTTCACGTGAGAATGCCTCCTGGACTGAGCTGTAAAATTAAACATCCATGGCAATGGCGTATTTGCATTTTCGATTTATAGCAAATGAAAGCGAGTTAGCGTTTAGGCCTGGATGAAGCTGTAAAACTATACATTCATGGCAGTGGCGCAAATGAAACTAGGTCGTTACAGGCGAAAATGGAGAGACCATCGTGGCATTGACCTGGACCAGAAAAAAAACATATCGCCAAAGCCACACATGAACAATTGAATTCCTCATGTTGTTGCTGCATTTCTACCTAACCACAATTTGTACTGATATTGCCGCTTCTAAATCAAATCATGCAATTACACCTAAACATATGAAATGCATCGCTAAATACATTTTTGGTAATGACAATTTCAGTATTTAATGTTCGGTAGCATAAATTATAACAATTAATTTCATAATACAACTTCAGTTTGAACTGCAAGAGGATTAAAACATGCGCAATAATACATTCACTGTATCGCAATGTCACGTTTATTATTCCTAGCGGTTGTGGTTAGGTTGAAATGCAGCCTATAACAGATTTAACCCAAAAAAAGTCACAGAAGGCACAAGGAACTATACATATAACTGATTTTTGACTTCTGATATCTCGAGAATTACCGGTAAGTGACATAACACAAAAGTTTACTCTTTACTTTCGAATTATCTCACGCTATCATAATCAAATTTCAACCACCCGGTAAATTGAAAGCCCTTTACTATCCATATTAAGTACAAAACTACTTACAATATATATTACACTTCTGTTACTCTTTAGTGAAGAATTAAAACATTATGTAGTCGTTTGAGTAATGAATTTTGTATAATTACTTTTATGAAACAGATAATAAGGGGAAATTGTAACCAAAGACAAACCATATACAATCCATAGATACTCATCTTTGGTCAAACTCATAATTTTTAAACTAAAATAAAAACCAGTATTAGTGCTGTTATATTTTGCGTCTGATTCAGGTATTCAATTTATCAACTACATTCAAGAAAACTGAAAAACTAATTAATCGAAGTCAAAATACTAAACAGAATTCTAAATTAAGTTGTACGATATTTTTGCTAATTTTTTGTACAAGGAGTGAACATCTCAAGTACACTAGGATCTGTATCTCATAATTTTATCTTTAGAAATGTATTTGATTATTCCCTCCATACCTCGGTATATATAAGTCATTTGCTATTTCCGCAGATTTTAATTAGCTCTAAAGATTTGAAAACACCACCCAAATTGCTGCTGTAGTTTTTGCGGGGCTCCCGTTCAAATAATGAGACACACACAGCTTGCTTACAGATTTATAATAGTATAGATAATTATCATTAACTGTGAAAATCCAATATCGTTATTCATGCAAACAGCGTTATTTATTGGACCACATGCAGAAATTGGTATAGTTTGCGCATCCTGATAGGTAAGGTTTACACAGACATGCTGTTACAATGTTCCATAGTTTCGACGGATTGCTATGAATCTAGTTAGCATTTAACGGTTCGTCAATTATGCGGCGAGCAGCAGCCACAGCTGCCCTCAGACAGGGGTTACGTTTATCGTAGACAAGTAGACACATGCAACCGAAGCCTTCCACGGCTGGAATAAATAGTTTAGATGCTTCCCAGGTGGCGCAGCGTCCTGATATTAAATGACGCCCTATTTGCTTCAAACTTCTTCTAGGATGAAACTGCACTGACATGTGCACTACTAAATACAAGGAAGCAATTCATCCATGAGCATTTTTGATGGAACCATCCTCGAATTCTCCTGTAGTGACCATGGAAAACCACAATTTGGATGGCAGCTTAGGATTTCAAATAACATTCTCTCAAATGCCAGGACGAACGTTTCCGTTCACGCGCCGGGCTTGGTATACAAATAGATCATAGTATGGTGAGTGACGGAAAATCGTTTTATATATATATAATATGTACTGGTATATCCTGCTGAAATGCTTTCTTAGTACTTGAATTCACTGATCTCTTCAAAACTTTCTTAATTAACCACTTTACCACTTCATTTTTCTTATATTTTTATAATACGAATGTGAAAGGTGATGAAAATCTAATAACCATGAGTGACTGGAATGCCGTAGCGGAAGTAGCAAATGAGGGTAATACTGTAGGATGTTCAGTCTGGTTGAAGAAATGAATGTCGAAGCACTTTGTTAGAATATTGTGAAAAATGTAAATCCATATTAGAGAATACACTGTTTAATAATTAGGCAGGAAAAATATACACCTGCAAACTTCCAGGGGATACAGGCAGATATCAGTTAAATTATATCATGGCCATGAAGATCAAACAAAATTTTGCAGGAATGAACAAAAGTATAAACATTAAAGCTGCTAATGAGAAACCTTTTTAGGCTCGAAAGATAGAAATACTTGATGGAAGGAATACATCAGGAAAGCATATGATAGGAATGATTTGTGCTGGAAAAAGAAGGCAATATTGACATTCTGTTTGGAGGATAGAATTTGATAGAGCTGTGGAAGATTTTAAATCAAATAAGGCGGCTGGAATTGATGAAATTCCTGCAAAACTTCTGAAATACTTAGGTACAGAAGGAATACAAAGATTATTGAAACTGATATCAAAAATTTATGAAACAGGGGAGATTTTAATAAAAGTATCATTTTCAAATATCCGACAAAACGACAAATATGGAGTGCCACAGGGTAGTGTATTGGCACCTTTGCTGTTCATTATTCTAATGAATGACTGTGTTAATGGGTTACGGTCAGAATCTAGGCATTTTGGCGATGATATGATGGTATCCAATAGGATCAAAGAAGGTGAAGACTGTGAACAGCTGCAGGGTGACCTGGATAGAATATGTAAATGGGTAAGTCAGCATGGAATGAAGATAAATAACAAGAAAAATCATCTTATTAGGTACACAGATAAAAAAACTAAAGATTAATTATGATCATAGGGTAGGTTCAGAATTACTTGTTAAAAGCTTGAAGTATAAATATCTTGGCATAACGCTTGATAATAAACTCAATTAGGCAGAACAATTGAGCAAGTGGTAGGAAAATGTTAAAAAAATCCTTCATTTACTGGAGAAGATGTTGAGAGGGTGAACCAGTGACGTTAGGGAGTTGGGTTACAAAACTTTGGTGAGACCATTGTTTGAATATGGTGGTGCAGTTTGGGACCCACATTTTGGTTATCAAATACAGGAGTTGGAAGGTGTGCAAAGAAGAGCAGCTACATTTATTTGTGGAAATTATCACAGGACCCAGTCAGTCACTGGATAAAGGAGCCGGATTGGAAGTCATTGGAGGAAAGAAGGAGGGCGAAGAGAGTTCTGGGAATGTACAGGGCATATGTTGGTGATGGGACTTGAGGGATATCGGTCGAAGAATAAGGAACAGTGCATTGAAGGGGAAAGGTGACCCTGACCACAAGCTTCAATAAGGGAGTGGGAAAATTTTCTTTCGTTAATAAGGTGTCAAACAAGTGTGAAGCTGGAGGTTAGCTTCAACACACTACCGGAACTTAATCTGATATTGTCATGTAGATCATATGCTGTTAGCTGGGGGATAGCTAAAACAATGTTCCAGCTATTAATGAAAATTAATTAACGGTATTCCTTCTGGTACCCATAATCTTTTCAAACACGGGGGCCATACGATTGATAAGCCCTCAAACGTGAAAAGGGAAATTAAAAAGAGTCCACATTACACAATTTCAAAGTCACAAAAAGTCTCTATTCTTTCAAAAGATTTTTTCTTTACAAAGTTCGGTGCCATATTTAGAAAAGCAAACACACTACTTCTTCATCGAAGATTTGCAGGTATCTCACATTAACGAGTGAAAACAAACTTTCATCAAGCCCCCAGTCTTGGATGACTGCAGTTATCACGTTATTGAGTCATGCTACCGTCAGGGGGAACCATTCGCTCAGCGAGTCACACACGAACCTATCTTACCACATCTTCTTGCAGACTGACTCGAAAACTATCATGGCTGCTGTTTGCACCCAGAACTAGTCAACATTGTGCCGTCAGCAAAAACCTTCAAAAATTATTATCTTGAAGCGTATTTAATAATTTAGATTGTAATTATGACCTAGGATTCTTGATATCTTATTCGCTCTATTTCAACTTAATTTGGTTCTCAAAAAGGTTTTTATTAAATTAATTTTAATGTCTCTGACGTCATAAAATCTGGCAGTTGCTTAGCAATGATAACAAACTATTCCCAAAATCTCGTTTTATCTCACAGATGCTTTACCCGTTCTGTAGGAACCTATATATATTTTAACCCCCTTAATTTGAATTATCTTTTGGTACAAATTTCTTCTTTTTTGCTCCTTTAGTCTAAATTTCGACTTTTTCTCTTCATTAAAAAAAGGTGCTTAATCTTTATAAAAGATTTTTTTTGTTTTCGCAGCCGTCATATTAATATAAATTTCTTACGGGATTAATGCTGCGTTGAAATACTCCTTCTTCTTCTTCCCAACGTTTCCACCAAGACTTGGTCTTCTTTAGGGGCCGTCTACCGAATCATACTACAGACTGGGATCTGCTGGAGACTGGCGTGGCTGCTTGTTTACGTATTTGTACTGTCGATTGTCCTACACTATCGATTATCCAGAGATACGCTTTCTACGATTTAATATCTGTGAGTCCAGAGTTATTTATCTAACTCACATTTCCAAGCCTGTATAAGAGCGTAACCGCCATCCTTGTTGAGGTTGTTTAGCTGTTTTGAATACAATAGCCTCTCTTACTTTTCTCTGTAGAAAACCTTCGGTTTTAGCTTGCACTCTTGTATTTTCCCACAGGATTTCATAGTTCTTCTTCCATCTGGTGTTCGGCAATAGTTGAAAGGGAGTGGGAAAATTTTCTTTCGTGGGAAAGGGATTGAGGGACTGGAATAAGTTGCCAGGAGAAGTGATGAATAACTTACCGGAAACACTAAAAGAATTTTAAAGACAAAAATGAGTAAAGGGAAAAAGTAGGTTGGAAGGGGAAAGGGAGGGGTTTTAGGAATATTGCCACCGGAGCGGGCGCTCCATCGCAATTTTTATCAATTATTTCGTGGGATAGACAGATGGGTGTGACTCTTTTTTCACGTATCCTCACCACTACGGCTAGTTCGGTTTCGCCTATATATACCTTTCCGCAGTTACAGGTACTTCATCTAATATTCTACCCATATTTAGAAATAAAAACAAAATGAAAGAAAAACTGCGAACGGTCAAAGATCGAAGGTCTCCCTTACAAAGCAGTGGAATTTATAAAGTACCCTGTAATTGCGGAAAGGTATATACAGGCGAATTATTTGCTGTTTTTTCTATTGATGAACTGGTTTGTTCTTAGCCATAGAAATTGCAGGAACTGTTAAAACCACCAAATTAAGTAAAATTAGCAATGATACAAAAACTCTCCTGAATAAACGGAGGAATATGAAAGTAAAACCTGAAAAAAACCTAATTGAATATACTGAACTGTGCAAGACCATTAGAAAAGAAATAACAGCTGACATCAAGAAATATAACGAAAACCTGGTCAGATCAGTTATAGAGAACAAGAAAGGCTATAAGAAAGCAAAACAAAGATTAATGATAGGAAAGAAACAAATAATAGCTTTAGATGATGATAATGAGCGTATTACAGACAAAACGGCAGTATTGGTTCATATCAGGAACTTCTATCAGTCCTTATACAGCAAGCAAGATGAAAATCCTTTAATGACATCAAGCCCAGACTCACCAATTCCTGAAGTCCTCCCATATGAAGTTAGAAGGGCAGTGAACGAAATGAAAAAAGGATCAGCTAGTGGTTATGACGGCCTGTCTATTGACGTACTCCAATTGACTGGAGAAGAAACTACAGACACCTAGCTAAGGTGTTTTCACAATGCCTCGAAGAGAGAAATATCCCATCCAGCTGGAACAAAGCAATGATTGTGTTGCTACACAAAAAGGGCAGTCGTTACAATATTAAAAACTACCGCACCATCAGCCTCTTCCTGTCATATACAAAGTGTTTACAAAGGTCATCAATAACCGCATCAGTTCCACCTTGGACACAGCGCAACCAATTGAACAGGCTGGTTTTAGGTCAGGATTCAGCACAGTAGATCACATCCAAGTCATCACGAAGTAATAAGTCGAGCAAATGAATACCAGATGCCCCTCTGTTTGGCCTTTATCGATTTTGAAAAAGCTTTTGATTCAGTCCATCACTGCAATCATGCAAGCCCTTTTAGAACAAGGAGTGAATCCCGGCTATATTGACTTACTGTACAACATCTACACCACTTCCACTGCTTTGTCAACATCGCTGAAGTCACCAAAGAGTTCCCAGTAGAAAGAGGACTCTATATCCCCCAAGCTATTCACATCAGTCCTAGAGTTGGCAATGTCAAAAATCCAATGGCAAAACCGAGGTTTGAGAATAAATGGAAGAAATCTCAACAACTTAAGATTCGCTGATGATATAGTTTTACTCTCAAACAGTCTGGAAGAGCTCAAAGAACTGATAAATGAACTAGAGGCAGCGTGCAGTGAAGTGGGCCTTAAAATAAATATATCAAAAAGCAAAATCATGCAAAACAAATGGGCAGAAAAAGATAAAGACAAGGCGGACATGAAAGATTCTGGTATTGAGTTCGTAGATCAGTACATCTATCTTGGCCAACTGATCAATATGAATGGTGACTCAAAGCCTGAGATCTACAGACGGATAAAGCTGGGCTGGAGAGCATATGGAAGAAATTCCATAGTTTTTAAATCGAACATGCCAATACATCTTAAAAAACAGGTATTTGAACAATGTGTATTACCGGTCCTAACAAATGCCTGCCAGACTTGGACCCTAAATAGTCACACGAAGCAAAAACTGAGAACTGCCCAGCGAAGTATGGAAAGAGCAATGCTAGGGTTTACAAGAAGAGACAGGAAAAGGGCTGTGCACATCCGTTCAATAACTAAAGTAACAGACATCTTAAAAAGAGTCATGACCCAAAAATGGCAATGGGCCGGTCATGTTGCTCGCAAAAGATGAAAGATGGACTGGATGCCGAAAACCTGAAAAGAGCAAGAGGAAGACCCCCGGATCGCTGGGATAAGGATATACGTCGAGTTACAGGCGTGAACTGGAAGAGGGCGGCTCAGGATCGATCGGCCTGGAAAGAACTACAGCAACACTATGTAGAATTAAATTCTAATATATAGCTCATTAGGCTTAAAGAGGCTACATCCTGAAAAAAGGATCAATATAGCTGCAATAATAATAATAATAACATATAGGCGAAATCGAACGAGGCGTAGACGTGAGGATACGTGAACATAAGAGTCACACCCGTCTGAGGCATCCCGAAATCAGCTATTGCCGAATACCAGATGGAAGAAGAACATGAAATACTGTGGGAAAATACAAGAGTGCAACCAAAAGGTATTCTACAGAGAAAAGTAAGAGAGGCTATTGTATTCAAACAGCCAAACAACCTCAACAAGGATGGTGGTTACGGTCTTAGCCAGGCTTGGAAATGTGAGTTAGATTAATAATTAACTCTGCACTCACAGATATTAAATAGTAGAAAGCATATCTCTGGATAATCGATAGTGTAGGACAATCGACAGTACAAATATATAAACAAGCAGCCACGCCAGTCTCCAGCAAATCCCAGTCTGTAACAGATTCTGTAGACGGCCACTGAAGAAGACCTAAGCCTTGGTCGAAACGTCGGGAAGAAGAAGGAGGAGGAGTTTTTCAACGCAGCGTTAATCCCGTAAGAAATTTGTACTCAAACTTTTCCTGATTGCTTGATTTACATTCAAAATATGTTAGAAGATGCTGACTATAAACGATCAGCTGTAACTTTGCGTGATCTCGAGTTATTTCAAATCTTTAGGTTTTAGTCCTCACTGAACACATGGCTTGAAAACATAAACAAATCAAATTATTGCTCAGACTAAATTTTTCCGGGCATAATAAATACACTTTAAAATGATCCTTATGATGAGTTTCAAGGATACCGATGTGGAAGATACAAATTTCAGATGAAGTAGTTTTCCAACCTTGACGGATTTTCTTGCTTTCATTTCCACCACTGAAACTCATCATAAGGATCATTTTAAAGTGTATTTATTATGCCCGGAAAAATTTAGTCTGAGCAATAATTTGATTTGTTTATGTTTTCAAGCATGTGTTCAGTGAGGACTAAAACCTAAAAAATAACTCTGAATCACGAGTTACAGCTGACCTTTTATCGTCAGTTATAGTCAGCATCTTCTAACATATTTGAATGTAAAATCAAGCAATCAGGAAAAGTTTGAGTACAAATTTCTTACGGGATTAACGCTGCGTTGAAAAACTCCTCCTCCTTCTTCTTCCCGACGTTTCGACCAAGGCTTAGGTCTTCTTCAGTGGCCGTCTACAGAATCTGTTACAGACTGGGATTTGCTGGAGACTGGCGTGGCTGCTTGTTTATATATTTGTACTGTCGATTGTCCTACACTATCGATTATCCAGAGATATGCTTTCTACTATTTATCTGTGAGTGCAGAGTTAATTATTAATCTAACTCACATTTCCAAGCCTGGCTAAGACCGTAACCACCATCCTTGTTGAGGTTGTTTGGCTGTTTGAATACAATAGCCTCTCTTACTTTTCTCTGTAGAATACCTTTTGGTTGCACTCTTGTATTTTCCCACAGTATTTCATGTTCTTCTTCCATCTGGTATTCGGCAATAGCTGATTTCGTGGGATGCCTCAGACGGGTGTGACTCTTATGTTCACGTATCCTCACGTCTACGCCTCGTTCGATTTCGCCTATATGTTATTTATTATTATTATTGCAGCTATATCGATCCTTTTTTCAGGATGTAGCCTCTTTAAGCCTAATGAGCTATATATTAGAATTTAATTCTACATAGTGTTGCTGTAGTTCTTTCCAGGCCGATCGATCCTGAGCCGCCCTCTTCCAGTTCACGCCTGTAACTCGACGTATATCCTTATCCCAGCGATCCGGGGGTCTTCCTCTTGCTCTTTTCAGGTTTCTCGGTATCCAGTCCATCTTTCATCTCTTTTGCGAGCAACATGACCGGCCCATTGCCATTTTTGGGTCATGACTCTTTTTAAGATGTCTGTTACTTTAGTTATTGAACGGATGTGCACGCCCTTTTCCTGTCTCTTCTTGTAAACCCTAGCATTGCTCTTTCCATACTTCGCTGGGCAGTTCTCAGTTTTTGCTTCGTGTGACTATTTAGGGTCCAAGTCTGGCAGGCATATTGAGGACCGGTAATACACATTGTTCAAATACCTGTTTTTTAAGATGTATTGGCATGTTCGATTTAAAAACTATGGAATTTCTTCCATATGCTCTCCAGCCCAGCTTTATCCGTCTGTAGATCTCAGGCTTTGAGTCACCATTCATATTGATCAGTTGGCCAAGATAGATGTACTGATCTACGACTCAATACCAGAATCTTTCATGTCCGCCTTGTCTTTATCTTTTTCTGCCCATTTGTTTTGCATGATTTTGCTTTTTGATATATTTATTTTAAGGCCCACTTCACTGCACGCTGCCTCTAGTTCATTTATCAGTTCTTTGAGCTCTTCCAGACTGTTTGAGAGTAAAACTATATCATCAGCGAATCTTAAGTTGTTGAGATTTCTTCCATTTATTCTCAAACCTCGGTTTTGCCATTGGATTTTTGACATTGCCAACTCTAGGACTGATGTGAATAGCTTGGGGGATATAGAGTCCCTCTTTCTACTGGGAACTCTTTGGTGACTTCAGCGATGTTGACAAAGCAGTGGAAGTGGTGTAGATGTTGTACAGTAAGTCGATATAGCCGGGATTCACTCCTTGTTCTAAAAGGGCTTGCATGATTGCTGAGTGATACTGAATCAAAAGCTTTTTCAAAATCGATAAAGGCCAAACAGAGGGGCATCTGGTATTCATTTGCTCGACTTATTACTTCGTGATGACTTGGATGTGATCTACTGTGCTGAATCCTGACCTAAAACCAGCCTGTTCAATTGGTTGCGCTGTGTCCAAGGTGGAACTGATGCGGTTATTGATGACCTTTGTAAACACTTTGTATATGACAGGAAGGAGGCTGATGGGGCGGTAGTTTTTAATATTGTAACGACTGCCCTTTTTGTGTAGCAACACAATCATTGCTTTGTTCCAGCTGGATGGGATATTTCTCTCTTCGAGGCATTGTGAAAACACCTTAGCTAGGTGTCTGTAAGTTTCTTCTCCAGTCAATTGGAGTACGTCAATAGACAGGCCGTCATAACCACTAGCTGATCCTTTTTTCATTTCGTTCACTGCCCTTCTAACTTCATATGGGAGGACTTCAGGAATTGGTGAGTCTGGGCTTGATGTCATTAAAGGATTTTCATCTTGCTTGCTGTATAAGGACTGATAGAAGTTCCTGATATGAACCAATACTGCCGTTTTGTCTGTAATACGCTCATTATCATCATCTAAAGCTATTATTTGTTTCTTTCCTATCATTAATCTTTGTTTTGCTTTCTTATAGCCTTTCTTGTTCTCTATAACTGATCTGACCAGGTTTTCGTTATATTTCTTGATGTCAGCTGTTATTTCTTTTCTAATGGTCTTGCACAGTTCAGTATATTCAATTAGGTTTTTTTCAGGTTTTACTTTCATATTCCTCCGTTTATTCAGGAGAGTTTTTGTATCATTGCTAATTTTACTTAATTTGGTGGTTTTAACAGTTCCTGCAATTTCTATGGCTAAAGAACAAACCAGTTCATCAATAGAAAAACAGCAAATAATTCGCCTGTATATACCTTTCCGCAATTACAGGGTACTTTATAAATTCCACTGCTTTGTAAGGGAGACCTTCGATCTTTGACCGTTCGCAGTTTTTCTTTCATTTTGTTTTTATTTCTAAATATGGTAGAATATTAGATGAAGTACCCTGTAACTGCGGAAAGGTATATATAGGCGAAACCGAACTAGCCGTAGTGGTGAGGATACGTGAAAAAAAGAGTCACACCCATCTGTCTATCCCACGAAATAATTGATAAAATTGCGATGGAGCGCCCGCTCCGGTGGCAATATTCCTAAAACCCCTCCCTTTCCCCTTCCAACCTACTTTTTCCCTTACTCATTTTTTCTTTAAATTCTTTTAGTGTTTCCGGTAAGTTATTCATCACTTCTCCTGGCAACTTATTCCAGTCCCTCAATCCCTTTCCCACGAAAGAAAATTTTCCCACTCCCTTTCAACTATTGCCGAACACCAGATGGAAGAAGAACTAGAAATCCTGTGGGAAAATACAAGAGTGCAAGCTAAAACCGAAGGTTTTCTACAGAGAAAAGTAAGAGAGGCTATTGTATTCAAAACAGCTAAACCACCTCAACAAGGATGGCGGTTACGCTCTTATACAGGCTTGGAAATGTGAGTTAGATAAATAAACTCTGGACTCACAGATATTAATCGTAGAAAGCGTATCTCTGGATAATCGATAGTGTAGGACAATCGACAGTACAAATACGTAAACAAGCAGCCACGCCAGTCTCCAGCAGATCCCAGTCTGTAGTAGATTCGGTAGACGGCCCCTAAAGAAGACCAAGTCTTGGTGGAAACGTTGGGAAGAAGAAGAAGGAGTATTTCAACGCAGCATTAATCCCGTAAGAAATTTATATTAATATGACGGCTGCGAAAACAAAAAAATCTTTTATAAAGATTAAGCACCTTTTTTTAATGAAGAGAAAAAGTCGAAATTTAGACTAAAGGAGCAAAAAAGAAGAAATTTGTACCAAAAGATAATTCAAATTAAGGGGGTTAAAATATATATAGGTTCCTACAGAACGGGTAAAGCATCTGTGAGATAAACGAGATTTTGGGAATAGTTGTTATCATTGCTAAGCAACTGCCAGATTTTATGACGTCAGAGACATTAAAATTAATTTAATAAAAACCTTTTTGAGAAACCAAATTAAGTTGAAATAGAGCGAATAAGATATCAAGAATCCTAGGTCATAATTACAATCTAAATTATTAAATACGCTTCAAGATAATAATTTTGAAGGTTTTTGCTGACGGCACAATGTTGACTAGTCTGCGGTGCAAACAGCAGCCATGATAGTTTTCGAGTCAGTCTGCAAGAAGATGTGTAAGATAGGTTCGTGTGTGACTCGCTGAGCGAATGGTTCCCCCTGACGGTAGCATGACTCAATAACGTGATAACTGCAGTCATCCAAGACTGGGGGCTTGATGAAAGTTTGTTTTCACTCGTTAATGTGAGATACCTGCAAATCTTCGATGAAGAAGTAGTGTGTTTGCTTTTCTAAATATGGCACCGAACTTTGTAAAGAAAAATCTTTTGAAAGAATAGAGACTTTTTGTGACTTTGAAATTGTGTAATGTGGACTCTTTTTAATTTCCCTTTCACGTTTGAGGGCTTATCAATCGTATGGCCCCCGTGTTTGAAAAGATTATGGGTACCAGAAGGAATACCGTTAATTAATTTTCATTAATAGCTGGAACATTGTTTTAGCTATCCCCCAGCTAACAGCATATGATCTACATGACAATATCAGATTAAGTTCCGGTAGTGTGTTGAAGCTAACCTCCAGCTTCACACTTGTTTGACACCTTATTAACGAAAGAAAATTTTCCCACTCCCTTATTGAAGCTTGTGGTCAGGGTCACCTTTCCCCTTCAATGCACTGTTCCTTATTCTTCGACCGATATCCCTCAAGTCCCATCACCAACATATGCCCTGTACATTCCCAGAACTCTCTTCGCCCTCCTTCTTTCCTCCAATGACTTCCAATCCGGCTCCTTTATCCAGTGACTGACTGGGTCCTGTGATAATTTCCACAAATAAATGTAGCTGCTCTTCTTTGCACACCTTCCAACTCCTGTATTTGATAACCAAAATGTGGGTCCCAAACTGCACCACCATATTCAAACAATGGTCTCACCAAAGTTTTGTAACCCAACTCCCTAACGTCACTGGTTTACCCTCTCAACATCTTCTCCAGTAAATGAAGGATTTTTTTAACATTTTCCTACCACTTGCTCAATTGTTCTGCCTAATTGAGTTTATTATCAAGCGTTATGCCAAGATATTTATACTTCAAGCTTTTAACAAGTAATTCTGAACCTACCCTATGATCATAATTAATCTTTAGTTTTTTTATCTGTGTACCTAATAAGATGATTTTTCTTGTTATTTATCTTCATTCCATGCTGACTTACCCATTTACATATTCTATCCAGGTCACCCTGCAGCTGTTCACAGTCTTCACCTTCTTTGATCCTATTGGATACCATCATATCATCGCCAAAATGCCTAGATTCTGACCGTAACCCATTAACACAGTCATTCATTAGAATAATGAACAGCAAAGGTGCCAATACACTACCCTGTGGCACTCCATATTTGTCGTTTTGTCGGATATTTGAAAATGATACTTTTATTAAAATCTCCCCTGTTTCATAAATTTTTGATATCAGTTTCAATAATCTTTGTATTCCTTCTGTACCTAAGTATTTCAGAAGTTTTGCAGGAATTTCATCAATTCCAGCCGCCTTATTTGATTTAAAATCTTCCACAGCTCTATCAAATTCTATCCTCCAAACAGAATGTCAATATTGCCTTCTTTTTCCAGCACAAATCATTCCTATCATATGCTTTCCTGATGTATTCCTTCCATCAAGTATTTCTATCTTTCGAGCCTAAAAAGGTTTCTCATTAGCAGCTTTAATGTTTATACTTTTGTTCATTCCTGCAAAATTTTGTTTGATCTTCATGGCCATGATATAATTTAAACTGATATCTGCCTGTATCCCCTGGAAGTTTGCAGGTGTATATTTTTCCTGCCTAATTATTAAACAGTGTATTCTCTAATATGGATTTACATTTTTCACAATATTCTAACAAAGTGCTTCGACATTCATTTCTTCAACCAGACTGAACATCCTACAGTATTACCCTCATTTGCTACTTCCGCTACGGCATTCCAGTCACTCATGGTTATTAGATTTTCACACCTTTCACATTCGTATTATAAAAATATAAGAAAAATGAAGTGGTAAAGTGGTTAATTAAGAAAGTTTTGAAGAGATCAGTGAATTCAAGTACTAAGAAAGCATTTCAGCAGGATATACCAGTACATATTATATATATAATATATATATATACGATTTTCCGTCACTCACCATACTATGATCTATTTGTATACCAAGCCCGGCGCGTGAACGGAAACGTTCGTCCTGGCATTTGAGAGAATGTTATTTGAAATCCTAAGCTGCCATCCAAATTGTGGTTTTCCATGGTCACTACAGGAGAATTCGAGGATGGTTCCATCAAAAATGCTCATGGATGAATTGCTTCCTTGTATTTAGTAGTGCACATGTCAGTGCAGTTTCATCCTAGAAGAAGTTTGAAGCAAATAGGGCGTCATTTAATATCAGGACGCTGCGCCACCTGGGAAGCATCTAAACTATTTATTCCAGCCGTGGAAGGCTTCGGTTGCATGTGTCTACTTGTCTACGATAAACGTAACCCCTGTCTGAGGGCAGCTGTGGCTGCTGCTCGCCGCATAATTGACGAACCGTTAAATGCTAACTAGATTCATAGCAATCCGTCGAAACTATGGAACATTGTAACAGCATGTCTGTGTAAACCTTACCTATCAGGATGCGCAAACTATACCAATTTCTGCATGTGGTCCAATAAATAACGCTGTTTGCATGAATAACGATATTGGATTTTCACAGTTAATGATAATTATCTATACTATTATAAATCTGTAAGCAAGCTGTGTGTGTCTCATTATTTGAACGGGAGCCCCGCAAAAACTACAGCAGCAATTTGGGTGGTGTTTTCAAATCTTTAGAGCTAATTAAAATCTGCGGAAATAGCAAATGACTTATATATACCGAGGTATGGAGGGAATAATCAAATACATTTCTAAAGATAAAATTATGAGATACAGATCCTAGTGTACTTGAGATGTTCACTCCTTGTACAAAAAATTAGCAAAAATATCGTACAACTTAATTTAGAATTCTGTTTAGTATTTTGACTTCGATTAATTAGTTTTTCAGTTTTCTTGAATGTAGTTGATAAATTGAATACCTGAATCAGACGCAAAATATAACAGCACTAATACTGGTTTTTATTTTAGTTTAAAAATTATGAGTTTGACCAAAGATGAGTATCTATGGATTGTATATGGTTTGTCTTTGGTTACAATTTCCCCTTATTATCTGTTTCATAAAAGTAATTATACAAAATTCATTACTCAAACGACTACATAATGTTTTAATTCTTCACTAAAGAGTAACAGAAGTGTAATATATATTGGAAGTAGTTTTGTACTTAATATGGATAGTAAAGGGCTTTCAATTTACCGGGTGGTTGAAATTTGATTATGATAGCGTGAGATAATTCGAAAGTAAAGAGTAAACTTTGTGTTATGTCACTTACCGGTAATTCTCGAGATATCAGAAGTCAAAAATCAGTTATATGTATAGTTCCTTGTGCCTTCTGTGACTTTTTTTGGGTTAAATCTGTTATAGGCTGCATTTCAACCTAACCACAACCGCTAGGAATAATAAACGTGACATTGCGATACAGTGAATGTATTATTGCGCATGTTTTAATCCTCTTGCAGTTCAAACTGAAGTTGTCTTATGAAATTAATTGTTATAATTTATGCTACCGAACATTAAATACTGAAATTGTCATTACCAAAAATGTATTTAGCGATGCATTTCATATGTTTAGGTGTAATTGCATGATTTGATTTAGAAGCGGCAATATCAGTACAAATTGTGGTTAGGTAGAAATGCAGCAACAACATGAGGAATTCAATTGTTCATGTGTGGCTTTGGCGATATGTTTTTTTTCTGGTCCAGGTCGCATTTCAACCTAACCACTTCAGTTTGGAGATACGATGAAGAGAGTAGACGTACAAGTATAAAACTGAATAAGCAAGAAATACATATTAAAATCTTGAGCATAGCTGCGTGTCAGCAACGGTAAAAATTTTTTGTATTAGCATAAAACCACGAAAACGCCACCAGTTGCTTAAAAGTTTGTATTCTTTAAAACTTTACTGCAGTTTCGACAAATACATGTTTGTCTTCTTCAGAAGTATGAGACCTAAACAAAAATTCATGTTAAAATTGCACTATGATAAAATATATATATACAGCTTTTATCTTTAAAATACGACATTATACATACGTTAAAATTACATAGGCGGAAGCATTATCACAAATCAGTCACTTTCGTGCGAAGTTGCACATCGTCACGGTTCTTCCTTCCGTCTACCCGACAACATCTATACGAGGCGGGCGACTTCCGCCAACTGACCAGTTATATGTGAATCAACGAACTTCGTAAATTTGTTAGATGGCGCTACGGGGTATATTATTATGGCTAATTAAAAAGCAAGTTAGTTTACAGTGTAAAGATTGCATTATGGAATGATGGGCTGAGGTGCAAGTTTGCACTATTCCTAAAATGTTATCGTGACTCAGATTAATTAAAAGAAGTGCTTAAATGTGATATAATAAAAATTGTAACATAATATTTAAAAATTGGTTAAAATCTACTTCATATATAAACAATTACTTAACTAATAGAATTTTTGAGGAGAATCGAACATTATAGACATATGTATTAAAATATGTTATTCGGTTGAAATTACTGGCTTGAAAGCTTCTAAGAATTGTTTGTTAGCTAATTCCCGCTGGTCGTTAAGCATATTACCATCATTTTTCGTTAAGTGCTTAAAGATTTCTAATTCTTCTAATAGGTCTAGTTTACGTCCTTTCTTTTCTCTGTGTAGAATTATCGTACTTTCTAAACCTCTCGCCGAGTGGTTTGCCTTTAACAAATGTTCGCCAAATGTGGAATTAGGAATGTTGCTGTTTTTCTTTTTTTTGTATATGTTCTTTATATCTGATTTTTATTTGCCTGCCTGTTTGCCCTATGTAGTACTGAGGGCGATTTTTACATGTAATTTTATAAACTCCTGACTTGGAAAAGGGGTCATTCGTCGTTTTAATGGCTTGTCTAATGTTATTCTTTATACTGTTATGAGTAGAGAATGTTACCTTGCAACTGTATTTTTTAACTAAAAGGCGTTTAATTCTATATGATATGTTTCCTAGAAAGGGAATCACAATAAATTTGTTATCTTTTATCATATTTGGATGTCTCCGTTTTTTGTTATTGTTGAGCACGGTTTACGGGTTTTCTTGTCTATGATGTTATTTATTATCTGTTTATTATATCCGTTATTGGTAGCAATAGATTTGATAATGTTAATTTCTTTTCCTAATTTAGTGGGAGTAAGGGGAATTGTTAAAGCTCGATTGATTGCAGAATGGAAATATGCTAATTTGTGCGATGTTGGGTGTGCAGAATCGGCAGGGATGATGTTAACTGTGTAGGTCGGTTTGCGATAAATATCAAAGTTTATACTGTTGTCTTTTATTGCAAGTTTAAGATCCCCATTTTCATTTTGCATTTCTTTGGTGAATACGATGTTCTCATAAAGACAAATCATTATGCAAAGGGTTAAAATACAATCTACCTCCAAAACTTACAGACACTAATGTTATTAACAATCTTGTAACGGACATAAAAATTGGTCTAGAATCTTACATGTTAGATAGAACTAAACAAGTGAGAATAGCTCATGATTGTAATAATATTATTGAAAAAGAAATTGCGTTACAATCAAACATTCATACTAAAGAGCAAAAAATTGTAAATAGTATTAATCAAAAATTAAGAGAAAATGAAGCCCTAGTAACTAAAGCGGATAAAGGCAACAGTATTGTAATCACCTATCTCAAAGAATATGTAAATAAAACTGTGAAGTTTTTTGAGGAGAATAGCATTATAGAAGTAACTAATGATCCTACTGTAGATTTACAAAAGGAAATCCGTCAATGTTTAGCAAATTCAGATGACTTATTTAGAAAAGTACAAAAGAAATGGCTAGTAAATATGAATCCAAAATCTCCTGTTCTGAGAAGTCAATTTAAGATACACAAGCAAGGTCACCCGATTCGTCCAATAGTCAATGGCATGGATAGCGCATATCACTCAATAGCCAGGCGACTATACCAGAAAATTAAAGATAATTTCGTATTCGAACATAATTTCTCAGTTAAAAATAACATCCATTTGGTTAATAAAATGAAATGTTTAGAATACACACCCAGTACTAGATTAATCTCATTCGACATATGTACCTACAAATGTAGCAATAAAAATCATCGAGGAAAATATGTTAAAATATAAAAAAATGAGGGAATCACAAATTATACAACTGATTAATTTATTACACATTATATTAAAGTATAGTTATTTTACCTTTAATGGAAAATTTTATATACAAAACCATGCCCTAGCAATGGATAACCCCTTAGCGTGAATCTTAGCCGATATTTTTATCAATGATTTAGAGACTAAATTTTTTAACTCTGATTCACTGGTACTGAAAGAGATACGATTTTACACTAGATACGTAGATGATTTAATCATAGCATTTGATGGGAATGACCATGATTTAGAAATTTTATTTAACAATTTCAACTGTCTTTATGAGAACATCGTATTCACCAAAGAAATGCAAAATGAAAATGGGGAGCTCAATTTCTTGGATCTTATACTTGCAATAAAAGACAACAGTATAAACTTTGATATTTATCGCAAACCGACCTACACAGTTAACATCATCCCTGCCGATTATGCACACCCAACATCGCACAAATTAGCATATTTCCATTCTGCAATCAATCGAGCTTTAACAATTCCCCTTACTCCCACTAAATTAGGAAAAGAAATTAACATTATCAAATCTATTGCTACCAATAACGGATATAATAAACAGATAATAAATAACATCATAGACAAGAAAACCCGTAAACCGTGCTCAACAATAACAAAAAACGGAGACATCCAAAATATGATAAAAGATAACAAATTTATTGTGATTCCCTTTCTAGGAAACATATCATATAGAATTAAACGCCTTTTAGTTAAAAAATACAGTTGCAAGGTAACATTCTCTACTCATAACAGTATAAAGAATAACATTAGACAAGCCATTAAAACGACGAATGACCCCTTTTCCAAGTCAGGAGTTTATAAAATTACATGTAAAAATCGCCCTCAGTACTACATAGGGCAAACAGGCAGGCAAATAAAAATCAGATATAAAGAACATATACAAAAAAAGAAAAACAGCAACATTCCTAATTCCACATTTGGCGAACATTTGTTAAAGGCAAACCACTCGGCGAGAGGTTTAGAAAGTACGATAATTCTACACAGAGAAAAGAAAGGACGTAAACTAGACCTATTAGAAGAATTAGAAATCTTTAAGCACTTAACGAAAAATGATGGTAATATGCTTAACGACCAGCGGGAATTAGCTAACAAACAATTCTTAGAAGCTTTCAAGCCAGTAATTTCAACCGAATAACATATTTTAATACATATGTCTATAATGTTCGATTCTCCTCAAAAATTCTATTAGTTAAGTAATTGTTTATATATGAAGTAGATTTTAACCAATTTTTAAATATTATGTTACAATTTTTATTATATCACATTTAAGCACTTCTTTTAATTAATCTGAGTCACGATAACATTTTAGGAATAGTGCAAACTTGCACCTCAGCCCATCATTCCATAATGCAATCTTTACACTGTAAACTAACTTGCTTTTTAATTAGCCATAATAATATACCCCGTAGCGCCATCTAACAAATTTACGAAGTTCGTTGATTCACATATAACTGGTCAGTTGGCGGAAGTCGCCCGCCTCGTATAGATGTTGTCGGGTAGACGGAAGGAAGAACCGTGACGATGTGCAACTTCGCACGAAAGTGACTGATTTGTGATAATGCTTCCGCCTATGTAATTTTAACGTATGTATAATGTCGTATTTTAAAGATAAAAGCTGTATATATATATTTTATCATAGTGCAATTTTAACATGAATTTTGTTTAGGTCTCATACTTCTGAAGAAGACAAACATGTATTTGTCGAAACTGCAGTAAAGTTTTAAAGAATACAAACTTTTAAGCAACTGGTGGCGTTTTCGTGGTTTTATGCTAATACAAAAATACATATTACTACCCACGGCGTAGGAACGTACACATATCGTATTACGAAAATTTGCCAGTGATTTCAGATTAGTTATTATAACTGCTATCGTTGGCGGCAGAGGTATTTTTTTTTTTTATAAAATTACCTTTGACTGTACTGCCAAAGTGCCAACACAACCGCAGACGGTAACTTTTGTTTTTCCTTATGTCTAAGGTATATTTCTTTTATCTTTAATATTCACCTTTTATGTCCGAAAGTGTGTTCCAAATTTTTGACAAAAATGTCAACTGATCCTTGATACGTCCTTATTGGAGCGTTAGCGATTATGTTTTGATGTAGCTTTAATTTCTTACTTTTAATATATTATATTGTGTTAAAATATAAGTATAACAAAAAACTATAGTATGAAAACCGAATATAAGGTAATAACTAAAGGAAAGGAAAATATTTAAATGAAATTTATATTTTTTGCTTCTTCAAGTTAATATTTGGTACTAAAGCAAAAGAAGGGTATTTTTATACACGCCAAGACCCGCGCGTGCGAAGCAGCGGGTAATTGCTAGTAATCTATTAGTATAATAGACAAGATGTAGCGGTGTCGCACCTACGTCATGTCACGCGGTGACGTCAAGCTATGACGTTGCCTATGACGTCACGCTTTACGATATTATTTGTGGGAGTGCGCGTTATTTAATATCATTTCCAAGCAACAGTGAATAAATTAACTCACAGAATACTGAAATAAAAGTATGTATTGCGTTAAAATCGATATTTCAATCATTAGATGCTTATATTTACGTAATATTCTTTTGATATATTCAAGTATTCCTTAAATTCTTTGTCCATAGATATTGTAAGATAAAAGCTTTGTATTTCGAGCATAAATGTAGAAAAAAATTTGGTTAAAGTGTTACTTAAAATGGATCAGAATTACAACTGGCATTTGACGCTACGGCAGAGGTCATGAATAATTTAGCTTTTTTTCAAAATAATTTAAACTGTACCCTATTATTGAAATTATTAATTCGTTTGAACCGAAATAGTTGCCCACTCATCTCGAATTGTGCAGCCTACACTACAATTAATAATGTAAGTTTATCAGATTTATTTTAATCTTCTTTGATTTCACTGAGTAATATTACTGAGGCTATTACGTATTTCCGCAATGTGTAACTATGAGAGCTATTCGAACGTTGTAATATCGGTCTGAATCACGTTGCAGATTTTTGGTTTATTACCTTTCTTTTTTGTTGAATGTTTTTGATGAAATTTATGTTGTTGCGTAATCACTGTATCTCATCAATGAATTTTCGTTTTGGTCGGAAGCTTTCATTTTGTAGCGGCAGTATTACCCGAGATTGTGGTTAGGTTGAAATCCAGCCTGGACAAAAATAAATAAAGAACCTTATCACAGCAATAGCATGTTGAATTTAGCTATTATCAGTTATTTAAGCAGGTTTCATAAGCACTATGTCACGTTTTGATATCATGAATCACGATGTAAACTACTCCCGTATGTGATTAGTTTTAAAATGCAACCTGGACCAGGATAGCAACCGAAACCTTATGTCATAGCGCCAGGCAATAGGAATTGCATTTATTTTATAACAATTCAATTTATTTCAACAATTGCTAAGAAAGGAATTGCTACAATACTGAAAGAAAAGTATGGATTTTGTTTAAATTGTCATATTGATTATTAGTTGCTTTTTTTAGTAATATGATTACTTGGTTTGAATTAAAGAAGTTCCAAATTGTTCGCGATCTATGCAACCTAAACCACAATTGAAACTAATATTACATGACGTAAGAAGTTAAGATTTATTTTTAGCATCCTTCGTTTTCACTGGGGTCATTATTTCAGCCGAATGTAAGCTGTGCCAGGCGTTGAAACATCGATCTTCATCATAGACAATAAGAAAGTTGTAAGAAACTGTGAAGATTTTGGATCAAGTTTGTATCGCATGATGCATGATTGGTATAGATGCATCATGACATTGACATGCGATTCAGGGAATGTATAAATTCGCGTGTGAATGAAGCTTTGATTTTCTACCAGCTATATTGGGGAAGATTGTAGTTATGCTGAAACGCAACCTGGACCAAATTGACAACTGAAACTTTTTGCTACATCACAAGGGACGAGAAATTACAGCAAAGTGAGCTTTATTTTATAAAATTTCTATCTAGGTAAACAACCAAAATGAAATCAATTGCCAGCACAGTCCGTTAAACCCGTCATTTTTGACGTTTTTTTTTGGCTAGTGATAAATAAGAGGTGGCGAACAAAACGGAATAATTACACTTCCGGTCAAAAGCAGTTTTTTTTTTAATCCGGTTGTTTTTGACCCCGCTGAATCTGAATCTAAAGTCATTTTCGAGCAAAACGGAATAAAATCGTACTAAAAGTGAGCCCAAAGTTTGTGATTTCGATCAAAACGGAATAAATTTTCAACAGCTTTGAAGACACGAGACCGATTTCGTTCAAAACAGAATAATTTTTATACATATTTGTCAGATGTCAATCAAAATGAAATAAGTGACATGAATTTTTTCTCTTTTATATATATTTTTGAACTATATACTCCTTAGTTTCGAAATACCATGTTCATATAATAAGAGGTTCAAACGCTACTCTTTAACAGTTGATATACTTCGAAACAGATATTGTTAAACTCAAAAAAGGGAAAAATAAAGTAACAGGTATACTTACTTATCACTGCTGATTTCGACAGTACCTACAAAACGATCTGAAGTGACATCAATTAAAAAGCGGAATTTTTCTGTTGCTTGGTTTTAATTCCATACAGAAAAATGTTGTACCAGTCTTTAAAGACCTTTTTTTATGAAGCTTGTCAATCACTAACGCCGGTTTAACAACGTCTCCAAAACCATTGACCAATGTGAAGAAATACCTACAGAAAAACTGGAAGTTGATCATAAGAGTATGAAATTTTTCAATCAAAATGAAAGCGTATGGCGTTTTATTATTCTGCTGCCAGCAAATTAACTTCACTATTACGGGGAAAATGTAACTGGGTTTACTTAAGTCATTAATTTAATGTAAAAACATTGCATCAGATGTACAATGAAGAGTGTGATGCAGATAAATGCCTTAGCATACGATGTTTAGAATAGTATTTCAGTGGCATTTCGACACTGGATTTTCATCTCCGGTGACAGATGTCTGCAGCACTTGTATTCTTTTGGAGAGTACAAGAGATCTCAGAAGAAAAGGAGAAGACTCAGACAAAGTTAAAAAGCCATAAATTACGCTCTTAGCCGCTTAACGAAATCAGTGAGCAGAGACTAGAGAAATCTTTATCCATCTGCTTCGACAATTTTTTTTTTTAAATTTATGAAAGTAGTTACTTTTATTCAGATGAGACTTAATCTTTTAATGATTAAAAATATAAAATGTTAATAGAGAAGATTAAATAAAGGTTTCATAAACTACTTATGCTTTAATTATCCTAACATAAATTTCAAATAACTTAGTGTTTGCAATCAAAATGGTTTGTATGCGCCCTGGTGGCAATCAAAACGTAATAATTGCATCGGTGGCAATCAAAACGGCATAAGTGATTTTTTCAAATTTGAATATCTTCCGTTTTATTTGAGATAGAAATTTGGATTTTACGTTATATCAATTAGAGCTCAAAACACTATATGAGTAAATCAAAAACCACCCCTAAATCTCACTGCAAGAATGTCATTTTGTTTTTTGCTCTTCCTGTAAAATTTATGTAATTATTACGTTTTGATCGCCACCTCCTCTATATAACAGTGACTGGCATGTCAGAGTATTATTACTTTTAAAAAACGTTAAAATATAGGAGTTTGAGCACAGTGTTAGCCTGTGCCCATGAAATACAGATTAAACATTTGTGCCGTGACATTTCTTGTAATACCAGGGTTGCAAACATAAAATACGTGGATGTATCGTGACATTTTGATAATTAATAACATTTACGGTTCCCAGGAGATATGAGAGGCACGTATTCTTATCACTTGTAGAACCAGGACACAAGAGAAGGACATTCTCCATAATACCAAATAAACGGTATTTTTTCAACAGTATCAATAATAACAATTAAAATAATGGGAACACGTGGGTGGTTAGTTCCTTCAAGATTCCTAATGAAATTAGAACATCGATCTGTCAAAGGGCCTAAATGGTGTTACACCAGAGCATCGCTTGCATACACAGGTGGCTTTCAGAATTACTTGGTTGTGGCGATTGGTACTGGATTGCCCCTTTAACAGGTGAAACTTACTTATAATAGTTGTTACGTGGACGCCATTTTGAATTTTTCACAACAACATTTTGCTCGTTTATATTTTAATTTATCGCCATCGAAAGTCACGTCATATTTTCAGCACGGTTTTTCCACTGCCGGAATTGGAGTAATATTTCTAACTAAATTTTATCACAAAATTCGAATTTCCTATTACAGGAAATAACGCCATTTTACTTCCAAATCTAAAACTGAAATAGCACTTCGCTCATATCCCGACTCCCTACTTACTCTGTCTAGATGGAAAATAGAATAAAAACGGTTTAATTTTGCAATTTAGAATACGGTGAGTACATATCTTCAGATTGGATGAAAGTATACCACAAGGCTCTGTTCTAGAACCCATTCTGTCTTTATTTTTCAAATACAGCGACAAATCTGGGCTTATTTCGTCGCTGACTGTACTGAGTTGAATACAAGGAAAACAAACAAAGTTCTAGAAAACAATGTTAATTATGTTATCGTACAAGCTAACTATAGAATTGCCCGTAACTACATTAGCTATCGGACTTGTTTTCTTTCTCTCTGAGCAATGTTAAGTTTTTTATTCATCTTCAAGCAGGTTAATTTAACTGATTCGGAAAGATGTTAACGTTTCAATAATAGTATCTCCTTTATAAATAAAGAAATCTTAGCTCAAATTAAATATCCTTCTGAAGTTGAGCAATCGTTTTCTGCATTGCTTTATATTCAAAGACAGACTCTGATATTTATCACGTTGAACTACAATTACAAAATCAATAACAATTATGTCATTCGGATTAGAATATAAGGAAATTAAATGCAATAAATTTGCAGCTTGCGTTCATATTTGTTATTGTACTTTTCAGTACTGTAATTTTTTCTGTCAATCATTGCTTCCTACTTAAAATGTTATACAGAATTTAGTATTTCACATTTACGGTCATTTTTCAAATAACCTTCTTGTTTTCTGACTTCTTTACAAGCAGTTGCAGAAAGAACTGGACTAATTATTTTCTGTTTAGGAGGTCAAGCGCAGGTTGAGTTCACACTAGTCCTAAGTTGCCATGGCCGGCTACAGTCAAGCCACACGGTGAGCCGGGAAAACGTGGAAACGGCGGTGCTGATCGGGAAAGGTGTTAGTTCTGTCTTGTGGGTTGTACCTGTGGGCACCATTGGTAAATGAGGTTTCATTGGGCAACGAAGTACTTTCTGAGTTGTTAGCTTAAGTTGTAAGGGTGACTATTTCCAATGAAGATGTGGTCAGAACAGTGTCTTTTTTAGGTTAGAGGCTGCTGGTGATGTGATGGAGATTGATGGTCAAAGGAATACTGACTGAAGATCCACGACGGGAAAAATAAAAATGCAGAAGGGGAGGATCCTCACGTAGATGTAGGAGTAGGTAAGATGCAGCAGGCCTTTAGGAATAAGGCCATGCAAGGAAAGAATAGGAAGAAGAGGGTTTTGCTGCAAGGTAGTAGCCATGGGAGAGGTGTAGACCCTCTTTTGCAATATCAGTTGGGCACAGGCTACCAGGTCACAAGATTTTTCAAAAACTAGTGCAACATTCGGTCAGGTAATAGAGTATATAAGTTTACTTTTTAGAGACTTCACTTAGGAGGATAGAGTAGTGATAGTGGGAAGTGCGGAGATTAAAAATGCTGATTTTAGCGTAGGGAGTAACCTGAAGAAAGTAGTAAAGGAGGCACAGCATACTAAGGTGGCACTCATTCAAGTCCTTAATCGCCATGATCGGCCGCAGTTGATACACGATATTAGGCGGGTAATGTGTGAACGGAGGTGCGACTTGAGAACGGCATTAGTTCTGTCGTGGGAGTTATTTTTGTGGAGACAATTGGTTAGTAGGGTTTTCCAGGCATGGCCTACATCTAACTAGAAGGGACAAGGGTAAACTTTCTGAGTTGTTAGTTAAGACTGTAAGGGAGACCAAGTCCAGTGATGACGGGGTCAGGACTGTGCCTTTCTTAGGTTAGGGGGTGCTGGTGAGAGGATAAAAGTAGAAGATCAAAGGCATACTGAATGCAGATCCATAATAGGAAAATCATTAATGCCAAAGAAATGAAACTTTTGAAACAATAACAGAGGGGGGCAGAACTAGGAAGGCAAATGTTAGTGTTGAAAATACAAAGCCAGAGATAAGAGTGTTACTGGTGAAATGTACAAGTATAATGAATAAAGTAATCGAGTGTGTAAACCTAATAGAGATACATGAACCTCAAGTAATTATAGGGGCAGAGTATTCCTTATAGAAAAAGTACTATACAGTGACATATTTTCCCCGATGGTTACAGAGTCTACCTCAGAGACAGAGTAGCAACTGGTGTAGGGGTATTCGTAATGATTAGCAAAGACTATTACAGTTCACTGGTATTCAGAGATCATGACCATGAGTTTCCTGAGATAGACTTCTGGGGTGATAAAAAAGAAAAAGTCAGGGAGTTGGCTACGTACCTTAACGAAAGAATGAATTATTAAGATTAGGTTCTTGGGAAGAAAATAAATTCATACTCAGAATTCAGAAGTGAGAATAGAATGGTCATTATTGGTCAGGATTTAAATTTATCATATGTAAACTGGATAGGAAATAAGATTAATAACACAAGTGAACAGAGATTTGCAAATACCTTACTTAGTAAGGTAAAGAGGCTTTACACAAGTGGTAAAGCAGAACACAGGGGGAAAAACATGTTGGATATCTTCCTAATAAAGCCCGATGATAAACTTGTGGGGTGTCAAGTAACAGAAGTAATAAGTGATAAGCAGTTCTGATGGATATTGTATTGGAATAGGTTATTCTGGTTAATTTTATCATTTTATATTTATTATTTAATTTTAATTTTTGTGAAAGAGGAGTGAATTTAAAAACGCATATTCATACGATCTAGACATGCGCCGTAACATGACCGATTTATTTCACAAAAGAACATATGGCCCGCAGACAATGGTGTATTTATCGTTAATTATTTATAAAAAAATAAAAAATCATCACCTGTTCCTACAACAAAGGCCATAAATCCTAAAATTTAATAAAACTTAATACGACTTTACAAGATAACTAAATTAAATTAAATGATACAAGAATAATTTTATAACGTAAATAGACATGCAGGGTTATTGGATTCGCCGTACTTTAATTCGAAAGTGTGATCATTAAAGATCGTTCTTGAAAATTAAAGATACTATTGCGCTCGGTATCGTCATTAGCTCAGGTTTTATACAGTCGATAGAGGATGGGACCTAATACTCAGAGCGTCACAGGGTAAGTCATACGGGCGAGTAGTGATTTGTGCACAACATTGAATCCGAAAAAAGATAAGCACATTATCGTACGTAATTGCAGCAAATTTTGTCAGCACCATAACGACCCATCTGAGGTTCGTAAGCCCGCACAAGTTACCATTCAGGATACTCTCGCCCAGAATTTCCTTGACCCCAGAAATGCCCTCACAGATCCACCAATGGAACCCAAAGGCGCTAAGTCCCTCGCCAATCAGTGGTCTCCTTCGGAACAAAGAAAAAAACAAAGTATCCGAGGGTCATATGACGTTGTCTTGGTTTGTCACGTGCCGATATTCCATGTCGTGGGTCCAGATATTTTTTCTTGCTTTCATGGATTCTTTTCCTCAGACATGCCCCGACACGTGTCGTCCAGTCCTCGGCAGTCGAGACGTAGAAAAACACCACACGGCTACCTCGTCTACACACACAAAACCAACCATATGATCATCCACTCAGCTTTATTCATATGTAGTGAGTGCTCTCATTACAATATTAGAGGATTCAGTAAACTAGTGGCAAAAATTTATGGGGGAAATAGGCACAGTTTTCAAAACTGAAGAAATATTTCACGGAAAGGTTCAGCAAACTGAAGGATGGCACAAGTTCAGTGGAGTCGAAGTGGGAAGCGTTCAAGGGTGAATAAATATTTATTTCAAAACAGAAAATTAATGGAAGTACAGACAGAACCTGCGTACTATAACAGGGAAGTAAGGCTGTTAAAAGGGTTGGTGAGATAACACAAAGTTAAGAGAAAGCAAGGCAGTAGGGAATACTTGAAACACCAAAACAAGGAATTAATTATAGTAAATAAGGTGGCTAAAGTTGGGTTTATGAAGAATGTTACTGGTTCAGGAGTACCACTGGTGCATTCATCTAGAAATTTCTATGGTTATGTTAGAAAACTGAGTGGAAGGGAAGGTGTAGATACTATTAGCTAGATAAGGACGAAGAAGAAGTTACTGAGGATTCGAAAAAGCCAGAGATTTTAAGTGACTGGTTTAAAGAGACCGTTAGAGACAATGATTAAAAAATGGGAGGATGTAAATCGGAGATCGTGCTTAACCACACAACTGGAAATGAGCAAAGTATGTCTTTGATACACTTCTGACAGTTCTAAATGATGGAACTAGAGGGATTTACTTTTTGGACGTTCTAGGTGATTTAATTGATTTTAGCAACAATTCGCTCACACAATGAAATTGTACTCGCACTTGCTTCATCTGGTATTACAGCCACATTGTTAGAAAGCGGTCGAACAGTCCATTATGTCTTGTTTTGGCATTTCGGCTTTTCTCCAATATTTTTCAAGACAACACGCGCTATCGTTGCTTTTTACATAGTTTTTCTTATTTTCGTAGCTGAAAACATGAAGTTAGAGTCTGTACTTTGGTTTGCTTGCTGTGGCTTCTTATATGTTGTTTTATCTTTACTGAGGTGTCGTAGTTCACTTTCCGTTCAGTTTTGAGCAGGGCCGGCGTAACAGGGGTAAAAGTATCCCAGGCCCATCAGCCAGCTTGTATAACTAAACAGACATGAATTATTAAAAAACTTTCTTAAAAAAGTAGTATTTGATTTTTTGCATTTAAGTTTTCTGACTTTATCAAAAAGAAAGTAAAAAATAATTGTCAGAGTGGAGCGCCCGAAAATTCTAGCGACTGCCCTGGTTTTGAGCAGTACTGGGTAGATCGATTAAAAGTTCCTTGCTTGATTCCAAACTTCTCGACTAGTTTTCTTCTGTTCTGCGTGATGTTAAGTTTATTTTCTAGAAGTCTTCCTGTTTATTTTTTTGGGTAGTGCTTTCCTGTGAGCTGGCGATCATCGCTACAGTTAGAGAATCTAGTTTTTCTTTCTAGAGCTATTGGCTAAAGTTTTAATCTCGTAGGCAAGAACATTTCATCTTCGTGCTTGGAAGAATACAGTAATTTTTCTTGTATACAGTTATCTGAGATTTCGTGCATTGTCATGACCCTTCTTTATCTCTGTATCTATCCACATGAGTCCTTTCGTTGCTGCTATCCCGGTTATAATATATTTCTTGTGCCTTTTTTGGTGACCATCAGTGTTACCCAATACACGGTTAGTTTAATTTAATTTAATTGCAATGGAGCACAGGCTCCGGTGGCAATTTCCCTACACACCCATCTTCCCCCTATCCTGCACCCACCTACATTTGCCCTCTACAAATTTTATCTTTAAATTCCTTCAAAGTTTTCGGTAAATTATTCATCATTTCTCTTGGTAACTCATTCCAATCCCTGACACCCTTACCTAAAAAAGAGAATCTTCCCACACCCTTGTGCCTGAAATCGAGTGCCAGCTTGTGGTCATGGTCATCTTTTCCCTTCCATGCACTACTTTTCATACCTATTGCAATATCTTTCCATGCCTCATCACCAGTATATGCCCTGTACACTCCCATGACCCTCCCCATCCTCCTCCTGTCTTGCAATGAATCCCATTCCAGCTCCTTTATCATATCCGTCACTGATTGCATTCTGCGATAATTTCCAGAAACAAATCTAGCAGCCCTTCTTTGCACCCTCTCCAACTCCTGTATTTGATACATAAAATGAGGGTCCCATACTACACTACCATATTCAAGCAATGGTCTGACCAAAGTTTTGTAACCCAATTCCTTGACTTCTCTCGTACATCCCCTCATCACTCTCTCCAACAAGTGCAGAACTTTGAAACCTTTTCCTACCACCTGTCCTATGTGTCCTGCCCAGTTAAGTTTGTTATCAAAAGTAATTCCAAGATATTTGCATTTCAAGTCTTCAGCAAGCAATTCTTTCCCCACCTTATATTCATAATTAACCTTTTGTTTTTTATTTGTGTATCTAATAAGCTGACTCTTCTTTGCATTTATCTTCATTCCATGTTTACCAACCCAATTAGATATCCTGTCCAGATCACCCTGCAACTGTTTACAATCCTCTATCGTTTTGATTCTTTTATACAGCATTATGTCATCTGCAAACAATCTAATTTCAGATAGTAAACAATCAACACAATTATTCATTAGAATAATGAATAGCAATGGTCCCAATACGCTACCCTGTGGCACACCCATTTTTACTTCCACTTCTTTTGATACTACATTTCCTACCCTAACTTTCTGTTTTCTACCTTTTAAAAATTCTTCTACCCAGCAAATCACTTTCTTATCCACTCCAATGGTTTTTACCTTATTTACTACCATTTTATGGCTTACTCTGTCAAACGCCTTAGACAGATCTAGTGCTACACTATCAATTTGGCCTCCCTTGTCCATTTCATCTGAAATATCTTGCATATATCCCACCAACTGAGATTCGCATGAATATCCTTGCCTGAAACCATGTTGCCTGCTTGAAAACCAATTACGTTCCTCACATATATTTCTGATGTGGTTGCATATCAATCTTTCCATTAATTTACCTACCACTGATGTCAAACTGATTGGCCTGTAATTCTCAACTCTATTTCTCACCCCTCCCTTATGTACCGGTACTACTATTGCACTTTTCCAGTCCTGTGGTAAGCAGCAAGTGTCTAGACTCAATTTAAATAATATTTCAAGATAAGGTACAATGTCACATCCGGCTATCTTTAAGATATCTGTAGTAATATTATCTTCACCAGCCCCTTTATGTTTTTTCAGCTTTCTTATTTCCTTCATGATTTCCTCAGGATGGATATCAAATTTTTTACTATCGTCATTTCTAATTGTGTTGTTAAGCTCGTTCTCCGAATTAGACCCTCCTGTTTCTGATTCATTGTCCCTAATGCTTTCACTGAACCAGTTACTTAAAATCTCTGCCTTTTTCAAATCGTCAGTAACTTCTTCTCCATCCTTATCTATAAGTGTCTCTACACCCTCCCTTCCCCTCAGTTTCCTGATATAGCCATAGAAATTTCTAGATGCATCAGTCAATGGTCCCCCTGCACTGACAATACTCTTCATAAACCCATCTTTAGCCATTTTCTTTGCTGTTATTAAGTCCTTGTTTAGTTGTTTTAAATATTCCCTACTACCCTGCTGTCTCTTAACTCTGTTATGTTCTTTTCTTACCAACCTCTTTAACCTCCTCACTTCCCTATTATAGTACATAGGTTCTCTACTTCTCTTTATTTTTGCTTTGGAATAAATTTTTCTTCCCCCTTTCTTATTATCTCCTTGAACTCTTCCCACCTTGACTCTACTGTACCTGAGCCTTCCTTCCATTTGCTGAATTGTTCTCTGAAATATCTCCTCAAATTTGAAACCTGTGCCTTTTTATAATTGTACCTATTTCCCCCTTCAATTTTGGCTGCTGGTTTACTGAATCCTCTAATATCCATCAGAACTGCTTCATGATCACTTATTCCTTCAGTTACTTGATACCTCAAAAGGTTTTCATCAGGCTTAATTAGAAATATATCCAAAATATTTTGTCCCCTAGTGTTTTGCTCAACCACTTGTGTAAATCCTCCTTCCCTTATTAAGATATTTGCAAATCTTTGTTCCCTTGTGTTATTTATCTTATTCCCTTCCCAGTTTACACCTGGTAAATTTAAATCCCCGCCGATGATGATCATTCTATTCTCACCTCTGAAATCTGAGTATGAATTTAATTTCTCCCCAAGAGCCTCATCCTCTTCTGTCATTCTTCCACTGCGGTAAACAGCCAACACTCTGATTTTTTCTTTTTTATTACCCCAGAAATCTACCCCAAGTAACTCATGGTCTTGATCTATGAACGCCAGTGAACTGTGGTAGTTTTTGCTAACTAGTATGAAGACTCCTCCACCAATTGCTCCTCTATCTCTGCGGTACACTCTGTAACCATCAGGAAAAACCTCACTGTCTAGTACTTCTTCTTTTAACCAACTCTCTACCCCAATTATTACTTGTGGTTCGTGCATCTCTATTAAGTTTGCAAATTCGATTACTTTGTTCATTATACTTCTACAGTTTACCATTAACACCCTTACTACTGGCTTTATATTTTCAGAATTTATCTCCTCTTTCCTACTTTTACTGCAGTCAGTTATTGTTTCAGCCATTTAATCTATTTCTTTAATATCTGTGACTTTCCCCATCGCAAATCTGCAATCAGTATCACTTTGATAATCTATTTCTGTACCTTCACCAGCAGCCCCTAACCTAAAAAAGGCACAGTCCTGAACCCATCATCACTGGAAACGGGCTCCCTCACTGCTTTAGCTAACAACTCAGAAAGTACTCCCTTCCCCCTTCTATTTAGGTGTAGGCCATGCCTAGTGAAACCCCACCTACCAATGGTGTTCACAGGCACAACCCCCAACACAGAACTAATGCCTTTCCCAAGTAGCACTTCCGTTTCCACATTAACCCGCCTCAGAGCATAGTTCAAGTGTGGCCGGTCATGGCGACTTAGGACCTGCATGAGCTCCACCCTGGTATGCTGTGCCACCTTCACCACCTTCCTCAGGTCACTCTCTATACTATAACTCGCGTTTCTATCAATACTATTTCCCACACCTCCCACTATCACTACTCTATCATCCTTATTGAAACTCCTACAAAGGGGACCTATATCCTCTATTACCTGGCCTAATGTTGCACTAGGTTTGAAAAAGCTTGTGACCTGATATCCTGTACCTAACTGATCCTGCAAAAGAGGGCCTACACCTCTCCCATGGCTACTACCTAGTAGCAGAACCCTTTTTTCCTATTCTTGCCCTGCACGCCCTTATTCCTAAAGGTCTGCTGCATCTTAAGTTCATTTGCCATTGCTTCTCTTGTATTAATCCTATGAATGTTTTTCACTGGATCTCCTTTTTTTTTTTGACAGAATTTCTAGAGTCTATTTAAATTCCACATTTGATGGTAATCTCTTCATTAGGTGTTTGGTGTATGTAGTAGCCGATTTTCCCTTGATGAAGACAGTTTTTAACATTATGCAATCATCCATCCTTTTCATGTGATATTTAACGTTGTCATCTCTATTTATTACTTTTAGGTTACCTGTTATTTTTTTAAAACCTGTTTGTTGATTTTAAATAGGTTTCCAGTTTGATAGCTAACTATCGGTGGTGTGTTCAGTACACTTTATATTCTTACATTGTTCTCTTAATTTGTTAGCAGTGAAGCGGTTCGTAAGTTTTACAAGGTCGGGCCACACTAGACCGAGCCGAGCCAGCGCCGTCACCGCACCAATACTCGGCCGAGTGTCGGGTTGCTCCCCTCGCCTCCACACTGGTCCGTAGCACGGCCGTGTGACGGATGGGTTCCTACTCGGTCTTCAGTCTCCTTTAAGCTATACATTTGACTGTTTCGCGGAATTAATGTTAAAAAATTACCTTAAAAGTGATCTGGGGATCGTAGCTGCGGCTACCACCCGTACTTTATTATAGGGCCTAGAGTATAATCTACGAAAGTAATAACGTACGTTAAAATACTTTTTTTCTCCTGACTCCTATTATCTCCTAATTGTTTGATCTCTTATCACAAAAATAGTATTCGAAAGCAGTTTTAACAAATGATCGTCTCACTGTATTGGATTGAAAGATTCTCGTGTACCTCTACTTAGTAACGATTAAATGTCAAGCGTCACTCACTTCACATTTAACGTGTTTGTTTTGGTTGGTTTTTCCTTTCGATTCACTCAATATTTTTTTTTTAACAAAAAAGAATAAGATTATTATAGATTTTTATTTAAATGCAGCCCGCAAAGGTTCTGTAAAATAATAATAATTTCACGTAATCTAAAAATTCCAGTCACAGAGTTTCTTATCAGCCGCGCAGTACACTTTTGAAAAGGAGACCTACAGATTAACGTGAAATTCGAACAACGGAGCGTCCTAGCATCTTAGCATTAACAAATCAAAGCATTGCCAGAGGTGAATTTCAATTTTAAGACCCATAAAAATTAGAGCTGAGACAGGGATTTTAACCAGGGACTTTCAGTTCCCCAATCGTACGCCGTAACCATCTGAGTCAGAAAACAAATCTGGATCTAATCAAATATTATTATTCAAACATAACAAAATAAACGTACTTTTATTTTATATAATTTATTTTTTCTATCCCAAAACATAAATGTACTTTTATATGATTGAATACATATTTTGCAGTACTTCCAGATTCAGATGCTTACGGCGTGTGATTTGGGTACGGAATGTCCCCGGTTCAAAGTACTGATCTCGGATGCAATTTTTACAGGCCTTAAAATCGACTTTCACCTCTGGCAAAGCTTTGATTTGTTTAATGCGAACATGCAAGGATTCTACCTACATTTGACGAACATCTGATGAACCTGAAGTGAGGCTGAAAAAAAGGACACTTTTTTTAAAGCAATCAGTAACGCTAAAACAATATTTAGTCTTAAAGGACCGGAAATTTCCAAACTCTTTCTATACGCTTCTTCATATCGACCAGCCCGACACCGGCCGCACCGTGAAAAAATAAACCAAACTAATCGTGGCCAACACACGGTCGAGTGTCGGCCGACACGCGGTGTCGTTTGAACTCACTTCAATCGAGTGAGCGACAACAATAAGAAAAGTGACGGCGCGGTGAGGTGCGGTGCGGGTGCGGTGCGGTCTAGTGTGGCTCGACCTTAACGTGTTTTGAACATAAACATGCCGACGTACGAGTAACATATTTAATTCTTGTCTCCGTCAATATGCCTATGGTATACCTAGTATGACTGATGTGATGAACCGAATGAATAACCTAATACTCTCGCTAACAGTGTATGCTCAACTACAGCCACCAAAATGTAACATTTAGCGAAGTGCATTCGACATCTGCTAGAGAAAAAGTGATTCAGATTGCAACAACCGTTAGCAGGTCATAAGTTTGAGAAGGAGACCGGGGTTCGCGCCTCGCCTGACTTACCGCATCCAGTGGGTGAGTGGTTAAGACTCGGGTCCGACATTCAGGAGTACACGGCTTCTACTTCCGGTATGGCCACCTTGATTTTGCAGGTGAATGCTGGTATGATCCCTTCTTCGGTTTGATAGAAGGCCTGTTTCTCTCGCATTACCACAGAAGTTACAAATCGCTCTACGACAAACTGGTTCAGCTCCCAATTAAATTAAACACCGCAGTCGAAGCCGATTTATCATATTAAGATCCCAAACACTTGGGTGTTGCGTTAGATAGAAACCATCTTTTTTTATATCTCCTGCGTAGCTCCGGTGAACCCCCCCCCCCTCCCAAGTAGACAGACGTGGCTTTTGCCTCTATTCCCCCTTCTCTCCCCCCCGCGTGACACGTAGCTTTTTTCCTTACTGATTCCAGAAAACATTTTGCATCGTTTTCTCTTGTCAGACTATCGTTGATTACATACGAAGATAGTTAAACGACGGAAATAAACATTTACATGTTGTTTTGTGTTCTGAACCTTATTTTAACTGTGACAAAATAAAATGGATGAAACGCTACGTGGCTTGGCTCAGAAACACCCCCAGCGTATCTTCCCAGCCTACCCTCGCTCTTCCCTAGACCGAGCCACGTTGATTATGTACGCTCCTGTATCAAAGCCAATGCAGTGTCGACGTTCGTCAGTTAATCCGTAAATACTGTGGCATAATCCACATCTTAATGCACATCTAGAAAAGCTACAGTGATGATCTCTGACGCTGTAAGGAACAGTTATAAGGGTGTACTAATCACGTCCTGACTTGCTGATTGAGTCGCTAAAAAAATATGGGATACATCCTCAAGTCTTGAATAATATCATTGCTTTATTCTGTATGCAACTTCCATTATCTTTAAGTGTGCAATAAGCTATATCGCTTGTTTAAGATGTACACTATTTAATAGACCATTATCTTACAACAAATTCATGAATCTGTCTGAAATACTTAGAACACTTAACAATTTTGCATTACGCTTTCAAGAACACAAGTGCTTGTTTCTAAAATGAGCAGATGTTTGTTCATGTTTGGGCATGGTATAAGGTAAAACAGGAACGTGAAAGAATGCCATAAATTGAAATGATCCAGACTTGAAATAGATCTGAAATTCATTGAATTTGAAATAATCCGATACCAAAGAAGTGCAAAGTTCGTCAGGGCTGAAGAAACCAAGAACAAGGATAGGCAGGTGCTAGTAAGATTTGATCCTTTATAACCCCGCAATAGTAAGCTACACTAAAAATTCTTAAATTGTTTGAAAAAATTAACCAACTCAAACAAACAGAATCATTACGCAAACATACTATAACGAAAACACTACAATAATTTTATGTAGTAATATAGTGACGGATCTAGAGGGGAGGAGGGACAATTGCCCCGAGTGGCAAGCAATTTCAGGGAACTGAAAATCATGTTTGAAGGGTGGCAAATGGCATATTTTACTAAAGCTCTGCTACTGTTCCTGGCGGCAACCTTGATGGTGACAAAATCATGTTTGAAGAGGTGGCGAAATTCGTGCGTTGGTGACTGTTTTTCTTAGCTTTATTACCCAGATGACAGAATCATGTTTTGAAGGGGCGCAGTCTTGTTTTTGCACCGGAATCCCTCGTTGCCCTAATAAATTACTTTCACGCTTCATTGTGTCTCTTAAAAGGATACCATTTTCAGTAAAAACGTTCTTCTTATCCCCTGTGGGTGTATTGTACAAGTGATGGTAATCTACAACTAAGGACTAACTGACCACAAGATATTTCGCCGAAACTAAAATTACTATAACTATTTTGATCGTTAGTCTTGTTTAAGAACGTGTCAAATATTGTTTACTAATATTTTTTTTGATTGCGTAATAGTCAAATTATTTCATAAAACTGTGAACAGTTAAAGTCTGTTTTGTTTAATGAAATCGGTTGACGAAAGCTGTATATATACTAGGAGATATTAAGAGGTGGCCTCAAGATTTTGGCCTCTCTTTCTTTTTGGTTAGGGCTTTACGTTTGTTTGACGTCGAGGTGTTTAGAACTGGAGCAATTTAACTTATTGAGAATAATGTAGTACAAAACTTTCCTTAATTTTTTCCCGTGTAACAGGAAGTGGTAATTATTTTGTAGAACGTGGAGTTAATTTTGTTATGATACCTCAATAGAGTGATAACAATTGTCGGTTTATAAACTGTCGAATAGTTAATGTGGCACTATCAAATGGTGAATTGGTTTAGTGACCCTTTGAAGCTATGTTACTACCAACTCTGAGACCACAGCAGTTACAGACGATGCAAACTAGTGCTGCGCAAAATTGGACGTAATCTCGAGCCGGGCAGTATGCTCGGTCTGTTATTCACGTGCTGCCTGGTTGCCTGGTGATGAAGCGACGCTGGTACTCGTTGGGTATAATTGGAACAGGCACGAATTACATCGCAGTCTTAAAATCGCTAGAGAACCGGCGCTATCGAAAAATAAAGCAACCAAAAAATTAAAGAGTGGGGAGTATGTGTCTTCTTGTTATTTTTTTAAAGTACTGTTGTATCATTTTATAAGATAGCATACATTTACTTTCAGAAAATTCAGATACTTATAGACTCTGTGTTTTAGAAAAAGTAAAAATCGATAGCCTGCACCGCATTTCAACATTTCTGTGGTCATCACTCCGCCATCCCAAATACGCCTCTCTGCGGACGAAAGAACAGTTGAAAATCGCCACGTTAGAATAATGTATTATGATATGTGTGTATTTTCCTTGTCATCAATCTCTCGTTTTCTTACGCATAGTTCTGTTTTAGCTATGTATTTTCGTACATATGGATTGGACCGTGACCTCCAAAACAACCTGAAATAAACCTGTTCTGTCGCGAAATAAAAAATATCGAACTTCCAAGTTCTTGAATACAGGCGAGCTTATGTTGCCGGGGATACTAAGGATGGAATTTAACGCTGCCTAAATTATACACTCTCTGACAATTACGATGACTATATACTCACTTGATGGAAATTTAGAGAAAAAAGTCCTCTTAGTTGGCTGGAGTAGCTAGGAACATTTTATATACATCTGCCACAAGCGATTTCTTCTTAACATGTGAATGATCTTTAGGTTATTCACAATCATATTTCGTAAAAGTGTGTTCAATATCATACGTTAACAAAAATCCTTACAAGTCGATACGTGTATCTGAAGCCTTCATATAAATAATAATGCACTAAACGTGGATTCAGAGTATACATTACGTATGACAGCAACTATTTTTTTTTTTTTTGCTTATAGCTTTACGCCTTGCTGATGTCAAGTTCATTAGAGGCGGGAAAGGATTTGGGAGTAAGGAACGGGAAGGAATTTTGCCATGGGCTTTTGAAGGAACAATCCCGGCATTGACCTACCTAGAGTGATTTTTGGATACCATGGGAAATTCAAATCTGGATGGCCGCTCGAAGATCTGAAACCTCTTCTTCCAAAATGCGAGGCCAGAGCGTTACCGCTCACCCACCACGCCCGGTAACAGTCAGCAACTGGAGATAAGTTTTTTAATTTATGTTTTTTCACTATACTGTGTTTTGATTTCAACGTTTGTAATACTTCCGATCATATGTTTATTAAACACATACGCATCATATCTACGGCGGGTCAATTGATAGGAAACAAACAATATGTCTGCAGAAGTAATTGATATACCGTATTTTCAAGATTTCTCTTGCCTTACAATCTTGTCCTGTTTTTTTCAGATGTACCCTACTAGTTAAGTGCCAAACGCGAGGAAGACATAGTACACTATTCCTGCATATTCACGCCTTTGTTAGTGCACCGATCCGGTGGAACTCGGTCACAGTTCGCCCGAGCGAATTCGACCGTGAGTAGACAGCTGTTTAAACGACACTAATGCAGACACTTCTATTCGTATAACACTGTTGTCGTAAAGTTCTATTTTTTGTAATTGCTCGCAGTGTTAAGTATAAAGGAATTACTTTTCTGAGCAGGTGAAAGGTATCTCGTTTTAATATGAAATAACGAGATCAAGAAGAGTCAGATTCAAATTTGTTTATTTTCCTTAATACATCGAACTCCTAAGATACTAAGTGCAAACGTAAACACATGCTCCAGCGATTGTACCTTTAAACACCAAAACTCAACTAACTTTCAAACAAAACTAAAACTCGTCTCCGCCGATTGCTTATATAGGTTTTAGAGAAAATTCCAGAATGTTTCAAAGACTTCCGACCGAAGTTTCTGGAATTATAACAATACTTAAACAATTAAAATCACATTAAAACAATCAGAATTAATACAAAATCATTCACAATAGTTATGAAATGCACAGAAATGAAAATTAAAGATATTTACACACAAAATTATCCACATAAATCAGTACAAACTGTCGGAAATTGTTTTCCAAACATCGTAGCTCACCTCAATACTTGGAATTACAAAGTTTTAGCTAACGCTTCTTGCATAATACTGTCCTTGAACATATTAAATAGTATTTACAAAATTTCTTTCCATAAAGCAAAGTCCATTTACACAAATTCACAATTAATTGCAAGAAAAACATACAAAACCATATTTACTCAGCCCCCAGCTTGCTACAAATAATTCACAAAATACAATTTCATTAAAGGTCTGGGTCTGAGGGCCGCTACACAGGGGATGTCCCAAGGGCCATGTAATATAACGCGCCTGTTTGCGTTATACCAGACGTTATTCTCCAAGGTTATGCAGACTGACACGGCTCGTGAGAGCGTAAGGAAAAATCGAATCTCAACGAAGTTCCTAGAAACATCACAAGTATCGAATCCAAGCACACACGGCTCATGCGATGTTTCCACCAATGGCGTTAATTCTACCCTTTCCGTGTCCACAGTTTGAAACAAGCTCTCGCTCCAGTTTTTTGAAAACCATGACTCACCATGAGTCACCTCAGTCGTTCTGTAAGTTACAATTATCATTGTCCTGCTCGCCGCGTACTCAGATAATTATTTACCATTTTGAATCAATGATCCAGTGCATTCAGCTAGCAGGATCTCTTATATTTCATACCTGATTGTTACCATTCGTCTACGAATTTTCTGATGCTGTATTTGTACGTGTTCTAACTTTTCCCCTTTTATTTCAATAAATGCATTTATATCTAATTCATTCAGCGATTTCAAGCTTCCCCATGCGAGCTGGAGAAACGAAGGCTTGGCATTGCAAAATAGCGCATCGTATCTTCCTCGCACCGGCCACGCAACAAGGATGGTGCATTAGAGAAAATGAGAGAAACTCTCGAAACTGCAGTGTACCAGTGACTACATCAATGTTTTGTGCATGTTATATCAAGTGAACCGCCGAATAACGTATAATGTATAGTATCTGATAAGCATTTGTAACGGAAATGTTACCAAGCGTCAGGTCAGAACACAATGTAATGAAAACTATTACATAAATAAGTTTCCTCTAGTTACTGACATATATAAATTATATCATGAATCCACATTTAGTGAATTATGATTTTTATGGAGGTTTCAAATATATGTTAGGTCTTGTAAGGATTAATATTAACATTGGACACACTTTAATGACATAGGAAATATCACTCTCATACGTAGTTGTAAATAACCAAAAGTTCATTCATATGTTCAAGAGAAATATTGTTCCGCTTTTCTGATGTTAGGACCTGGATGCAATTTGTGTCTGTTCCGATTGTACCGAGCGAGTGCCAACGTCGCTACATCTCCACACAGCACGTGAATAACAGATCAAGCTTATGTCCCCGCTCGGTCCTCTACACTGTATTTCCCTCATGTGGCCAGCGAGGGTCACGCTGGCAGCGATAAACTGAGCGAGCCTAGACAGTGTTTACACGAGCACAACTCTACTGGAAAACCTGCCACCGCAGCCAACAGTGAGCGGATATAGACGAATCCACTTCTGGGATAAGTTGTGCCTCGTAGTCTCGGCTGACACGCAGCGGCACGTTTAGGACACATCTACGGTTGGCTTCTGCTCAGAGACAGACGATTAGACAGACCTGAGAAGAAGTTAGATATTTGGTCAGAACATTGTTAGTTTATAACATTGTTAGTTTATAAAGTAAGAATATCGAAAGTCGGTCAAGGCATTAAATTAAAACCAGCTATGCGTTCGTCTAAAAAGCCGATAACACGCAAGCGTCGTACCCTCTTCGTTGTTGATATTAGTCAGTTAAAGTATAACTCATGACAAAGAGCGTTTTCTGTCGCAGAACTACAGCGAATCTTTCTTCAGTTGCTGAGCTACTTTCAGGCATTAAAATTTTGTTAATATTGTACAAGAGGTCCGGACGGGCCGACTGAAGCCTGTAGAGTGGCTTCCCGTGTACACTATCCAGAGTGCTTTCCTTATTGACGACGAGCCGAACAGCCGGGTGACGTTTGCCGCTGTCGCCTGCCACCACACGTGGTAAAATTTGCATCAGCTTCGAGCGTCACTAACTTCTGTCTACTGCAGGCGCCCACGCAGTGACCCCGTGCAGATCACAGCAGATTGTTTTGCGGGCAAGTATCCGCGGAAACGCAGACCTGTAGGAACGGTTCCAGAGCCAGACAGCATTACTCTGCTATACCAGATCTCCCCTTCATTCAGATAAGGGGACATACACCTTAAGAATCTTTAAAAAAATCTTTAAGTAAAAAGCTGTAAGAACTATAATTGCTTTCTCATATTTAAGTAATCTGTTCAAAATTTTTTTACTGCTGTACGACAGGAAAAATGGAGAGAATGGTAACGTTCGTTTCCGGCATTCTGGATGACACGGGTTCAAATCCACGTCCGCTCATCAAGACTTCGGTATTCCATGATTTCTCAATATCAATCAAGGCGAATGCCGAGATGATTCCTGCAAAAGGGCATGATCAAATTCCTTCCTGTGCGTTGTCACCAATGCCATTTTCGCCTATAATAACCAGAAAATAAAAGTGGATTTTTCACTCGAATGGTGAGAACATTGAACCTATAATTTTCCTATATTTAATTCGCTGCTAATGGCACACATGTTTATGAATTAAACTCCGTCTATTAACAACTGTTTTGTATTAATATTTCAACAGACGCGTTTCGCCCTTTTGGAGTGGGGCATCATCAGGGTGGTTATAAATATATACATATTGCTGTAATTATATCTGTATACGTGATTAAATATTATATATGTATTCATCCTGATATGTTGTACTGTTTGTATACTATTATGTTGGTTCATTCTACTACTGCTATATTCTACAGAATGTTTTCATATTCTATGAACAACAAGTATAACTTTGTATATAGTCACTTCATAGTATTAAATTAGCTATACAGTTTGCGCCTTTTATTCCTGTCAATGCCGACTTACAGTTTATACGTAAAAAGACAAGCACAAATGTCTGCTCGGGATACTGTCTCATCTGCATTAGTCGTTATTGGTTCGGAAAAAATCTTGCGTACACCCGCCAGTGAGGCTTGCGCATTAAAGCGCTGCTGTCCTGGCTCGGGGACACATGTTCTAATTCCATGCACTGTGTACTAGCCGCCCTGATTGCGGTGTTTAGGAGGTTTCCCGTAGTTACCTAGACCAATTCTGAGACGGTTCTAAGTTATATCTCAAATATTATACAGTTCACAAAACAAATTGACATCTAGCACACAAAACACAGTTTATACGGTTCACAAAAAGATGGTGATACTTTCTCGCATTAGAATAGGATCGGAACAGTCATCACAACTTTTTTTTTTTTTTTTTTTTTTTTTTTTTTGCATTAAAGCGAAGGGACAAGGAAAGAAAGGAATTCGATCAGGGTCTTTTGAAGGAACAATCCTGACATTCGTCTGTAGTGATTTTGTGAAACCACGGAAAACCCAAATCTGAATGGCCGGACGGGGATTCGAACCTGCGTCCTCCCAAATGCGAGACCATGGTGTTACCACTCACCAACCACTCTCGTTGCTGCGACAACAGAGGTGGTAATCGCAGTCTAGAAAATTTCTAGTCACCAGTCGTTCAGGGTGAATCCAATACATCCCCCGGCAGCGACACACACACACAACATTCGGTGCAGGATAAACGATACAGAGAGCGTATCTTAAACTGCTTTACTCCTACTTTCAATTTAATGATCTCACAGAACAAGCACCTGTTTAATTATTGTTGCGCGTTTGTGTTTGAGAATAAATAATTACTCTCATCAAAATTATTTATCAAATTCTCCTTAAAGAGTTATGGCTTGTACGGCCACTGTCCTGATCCTTGGTTGTTAAAGTACACGTTTTGCATCTTCCTGAACAATCCACATCTTCGTAGTTGAAGGTTGTGTACATTTCCTGGTTTCAACATTTCGTATATAGGTAGACAAATTTCTGGTGTAAGGCGTCTAAAATATTGTTTCTACATTATAGTTGTAAATTCAAGATACACAGCTTCTACTTGATGCCAGAAATCTTAGCAAAACAGTTAGTCTCTCATGGGATGACATTCCCCTTCTCACAGCAGTGTTTTGTTTTTGTATTTTTGCGATTATTAATGATAGCAACTTAAATTTTCGCAACCGTTTGTAAACAATTACGCTAATCTTCAGCTTCATGACGTAACTCCCGAAGCAAATTCAAACGAGAAAACGTTTTTATCTTTGATAACCTTCTTCTTCACCATTTTTAGTTTTTAATTTCACCAGACATAATAAAATGAGCTTTAAAAGTAATGCTTCATTTACAGTTTTAATGAAACTGAGCTAACGACGGAGGTTAAAAACGTAAGACATAAGTTTGTAGTCAGTTTTACCTGACGTCTTGCCTGATCAAGAAAAACGTACGTAGAAACCATACGTGTAGATCGGCATTAACAGTCATAAACAATCAGCATGCAATACAATATTCACCCTTATCCCTCTTAGTCCTTTTTCAAATTCAAAATTGTTCCAACAGCGCGAAATGCGGTGCTGCTGTGATCAATAACTACGTTTGACGGCAGCATCGATACTCAAAACTGAACACAGTGTAGTATATGTATGTGTTAGAAATTGTTTAACAAGCATTCGGTGACTAACACCAATTAAGGGAGTTCACCTTGTTAAAATGAGGAAGAAGCAGTAACAGTCCTTGCATTACTTAATGAATATTCTAATTTATACAGGATTTTCGACACTTACCAAGTTCGAGCAGAATAACAGTTTTACAAACAGGATGTATTTGCAACTTCATAGTTTATGAGGTACCTGCTAAACGTACAGTATTGGAAAATCCGATATAACGCCACAGGCTGTCTTACAGAGACAAGCCGGACCGCGTAGGCTAATTAATTTTTTTCTGCTGTCCAGAGCAGTGATTAGCGCGCTGTTACGTCTCCGGTACGCTTCATTCCTATAACACCTTTGTAGAAAGAGTAGTCATTACATTAATGGAATTTTATAATATTACATTAAACTTTTCATTAATGTGCTTCGTAGAATTTAGAATGGCTTCATGGAAGATCGCTTTCAACAGCAAAAACAACAACAAAATATTAGCTACAAAATTTAAAAGCGACTGAGAAAATACATGGCATCACATGGGTATATATATTATGAAATTGCTAAATGTCTCCCTTAATGAGAGTTGACTATGTTGCAGTGCAGTAACTTTGGAATATATTCTCATTAGAGAGATAAAAAAATATTACTTAAGCACTTTTTCTAAAGATGTCATCACGGAATGTTCCGGTAACTATGCATTTTTTAATAGATGTCTTATAAAATCTCCACGTAAACCACATAAATATTAGTTTTAAAAATTCCTGTAGTTAGAAATAGACACGCCAGTAAGGTTCTACAAGTAGGAGCGTAAATCGTCTTTACCGTTTCAAAAAAGGTCACTCTGACCTGGGTGATTCCTCAGGTTCAAGAAGATCTCGAAGAACGGCTACGATAATCCACGTCAGTCAACACGACATTTGGCAAATGCGATAAACCGTCACCAGTCAACCATCGCATCCAGGAGGAAACATTCAAAAGCTGGGTGTTAAGATACCGTACGCTTTGAGCGAATATTCAGAAACCATCCAGTGACCACTAGCATGACATCTGTGTACTCGTGAACAACATCGAATATTACAAGCACGGTGTCTCCACGAGTGTCGCTATATTTTGTAAAGTCCGGCGTCCCCTGGTAACAGGAGGCAGGTTGTCTCCTGGCCAAGCCTTGCACCATGATGACAGGTACAAGTAATCGGTTCTTATCAGAGTCGAATATCGAAGGCTTCTGTACTGAGAAATCAGTCTTACTAATGGGTCTATACCAAAAATTCGAATGCGATATTTTATGCACCCAAGAGAGACACTATGGTAACAACCACACGAGACCACGCCAGAATTTGGGAGTGCTATATTTGCTAAACCAAATATAGTTATTAAATCCGCCTACTTGACAGATTACGAAGACGTAGAAAAACTTAAAGTGGAAACAGACAAATGTACAATCACATCAGTTACCAACAAAATTAATACTAGTGCCACATAATTATGAATAGTTTATAAAAATCATACAAAAAGCTTCGCGGCAATGCATTCCTCGTGGCTGGAGGACGAACTACATTCCTGAACTGCAGCCAACTGAAATGTACTTGTACACACAATACTGTCATCTGTTTGAGGAAAACCTATTCTCCGAAACAAACAGAGAATGGGAGGGATTACTAATACAAGCTATTGAAACATCCAGAAGAAAAGCATGTACTGATCTAATCAGTAACACCAGTATTATGCATAATAACAAAAAGCCTGAACAACTCTTCAAAAACTATCATATGACCACTGTCAAGTTAAGCAGTTCCATAATAGTTACAGATAATACTGAACACCAGCTACCACTCAACAGTAAACCAGCCAAGAAAGCAAAAACGGATTCGTGGAAACCAAGATCATCAGAGACTTCGCCAGTGAAACATTCACCATTAATGGTTCCTTCTCTGTCGAAGAAGTAACAGCCTGCATTAAAGATCTCCAAAACGGAAAAGCCATAGGAGTTTACTACATTCAAGTTGAGCAGATCAAGCACTTGGGTGGGAGAGGAGTAAAATGGCTTCTAGAGATGTTTAATGGGTGTTTACACAGCTGTAAGATTCCACAGCTCTAGCGAAAATCCCAGGCTGTAGCACTACTAAACCCTGGTAAGCCCCCAGACGAAGCCAAGAGTTACTGCCCAATGTCACTTCTCAGTTACGTCTACAAACTTTTCGAGAGATTGCTTCTGAAACGTCTTTCCCCAGTTATTCAGGATAAGCTGATATCTCAACAATACGGATTCAGAACAGCCCGCTCCTGAACCGACCAAGTCTTAGATCTAACACAAAGCATTGAAGATGGCTTTGAGAAGGGTCTAGTTACTGGAATAGCCTTCGATGACTTGACAGCAGCCTGCGACGCAATCGACATAAAGAAACTCCTTCCTAAAATGTACAGCATGACGTGGGACTTCAATTTCACAATGATAGTTTACGAACTTATCAGCAATAGACAATTTCCCGTCAGTTTTCAAGACTATAAAAGCCACCCACGCAAACCGAAGAATGGTAGTGTTCTTGCCCCAGCTCCATTTAATATCTATACCAATGATCAACCCGTGGACAACCATCGTCAGTCCTTTAGGTACGCTGATGATCTTGCCATAGTTGCTCAACGTGAAACTTTCCAAGTCGTAGAGGAAAGACTTAAGCCAGCTCTTGAATTTCTTGGACCTTACTACAAGCAGAATGATCTTAAGCCAAAACCATAGTAAACTGAAGTCTCTGCCTTTCACTTGCGTAATAAAAGCGTTAAGCGAAAGTTGAATGTAAGCTGGAATTGAACCATTCTGCAGCACAGTGATAATCTAAAATACCTCGGCGTAACTCTTTATAGAAGTCTCACTTTTCAAAAATATTTCCGCAACGATGAAAATATCATCACGCAAAAATATCTTAAGCAAAATCACTCGAACAAGCCGGGGGGCTAACCCATGCGTCATTCGCACCTCTGCCTACAAATTATGCTACTCCACATCAGAGTGCACCTGTCCTGTGTGCCAAAAATCATGCCATGCTAAATCAGTGGATATTGCGCTCCACAGAACATGCCGACTCTGACTATCGCCTGCAGCAAAGATGAAGATATTGGCTGGCATTGTCCCTGGAGACAGACGCTGGGTAGTTGCTACCAACATGGCAAGGCTCAGAGTGGAAGAAGACACCCGACACTCTCTACATGGTTATGCACCAGCTCCATCGAGACTGAAGTCACGATTCAGCTTCTTGAGGACGCCACTGAAAGGAAAGTGAACGAATATCAGCCTGGGAGATCAGAGTGCGACACAACATCGACTGGATCAAGCCGAAAGAGGATCTACCACCTGGGTCTGAACAATCATGGCCCATAGGGAAGTCGCTGAACAGACTTCCAGTTGAGTTGGCCGTTGCAACGAAACTCTCGCTTCAAGGGGATACCTGGGAGAACAACCAGAGATCACATGTTCCTGCGGCGAGATTAAAACTATGGTACATTTGTTGTGATGTCAACAACTCTGAATAAATATATCTGAATGAGACCTTCAGTCAGCCAGCGACAAACCTATCGCATTGGCGGAAAAACTACCTTGTATCTGATGCTGCATCGACACAGAAAGAAGAAGAACTATTGTAACAACCAAAATTTACGTTTATTGTTTAAGCAGATAATTTCTGGCTAATCAAGGTAGTAATTCAACTAATTTATTTTCATCTTTCAAAGTAATTTCAATTATTGCAACCTTAAATTGTTAATTTAAATTACAGTATGATTATCACCCAGCATTCCACAATAGACATGCCCGCTAGCGTGGTTCAGTGCGCTGAGGTGCAGCACACTGGATCATGGAGATATGGCTTGCAAGCCACCCTGATTGCGGTTTTCATCAATCACCAAGGCGAATGTCTGGATGGTCTCAAATCTCCGCCTCATAAACTTTACATTTTACAAACAAAAATACATTTAGCACACGCAAAATATAGTTACATGTTTCGCATACAGATGGCAACACTAACCGAACTCTCTGGTCTCGTATTCGGGAGGACGCGGATTCGAATTCCCGTCTGGCCATCCAGACTTTGGTTTTCCAAAATCAATCCAGGTGAGTGCCGCGATGGTTCCTTAAAAAAAAAACCACGACAGAATTCCCTCCCGTTCCTTGCCCTCCTTCTCTCCCATCTCTAATGACCACGACGTCGACAAGGTATAAAGCCAGACAACAAGGGCAACATAAGTCTTCTTCTCGGAAGGCGTCAGGGTCAGCGACAAACCGACCAAATTCCATCACGTCTCAACCTGCAATAGCGAGATCAGTACGAGGATGAATAGATATCCAAGTAAGTAAGCCAAAAATGAAGGTTAATAACTTTTGCACTACACCCTCCATGTATGTGTAACAAGTCCAAACAGAAGGCAATAGCAGAACTTGGTGTATACACTCACCAATCGGATGGTACATACAACGTGTCCTGCAGAACAAATTTCTCCAACTTTCGCTGAAAAACTTCCCCGACACATCTTCAGAAGAACAACTAGCAGAACTTTTTCATCCCAGCAATACTACCGCTAACATGTCAAAAGCTATCCAAAAGATTACTAATGATGTTTTTGCACAAACACATATTCCCTTGCATCTTTAGAGTTTCACTGTTATGTTGTCTATCCGACGATCTTCGATGAAAATCTTTTAATAACTTTAATAACTCAGATGTTTTTCCAAGCTTGCCGATTTTTTTTGTCCTAAACCAGCTGACGTGAAATCTGAAAACTGTTTCTAGTGTTGTCATTCATAGATAATGAAGTGGAATGTATTACCAAGCAGTTGATGCCTTCTATTCATCTTAAATGAGCATCAAATAAACACTTTTTCCACTGCGAAAGAACGTTAAATATGTTCTATGCAGTACAATAGTGTGATTTTAAAGAATAGTAAAATGCGTCACCTTTCTTAAACAGCAGAGAAGCTGATTTATGTATATGAGGAAAGAAAAAAAGAGCATATGCTCCGTAGTAAATTTGTGCATGGTATTTTTCGAACAAAAACATGAAAAAAATATGGAAAATATATTGCGAGATTGAAATCTAATTAGCTATGTAGAAGGTGAGGAAACCTTATTGATGACAGTTAACTTAAAAGTTGTAATACCAGCGGCAGACGAAGGAAATCCGTTGTGGCTTCGCATTCGGTTGATCGCCGGCTCGAATCCCCATTTGGACATCCAGATTTCGGTTTACATGGTTTCCCCAAATCACTCCAGGCCAATATCGGCATGCTTCGTAAAAAAGGTCATGGCCGAATTCTTTGCTGTTCCTTGTCCCCAGTCCCATCCCTTCTATAACTGCGTGAAGAAATTATTTTTGAAATAGGCCGCTAAATTCTTTGGGAGTTATGAAATGGAAGTGACAAACACCCTAATAAATACTCATGCAAGAATATGTTATGAATGAATATGTCCACCATGCACAGGAAGATGTAAACTGATTAACTGGATGTTCCGGATTCTACGAACTGCTGGTTGTATGTCTTATACTGTTTTAATGAAGCTAAACGTATCAAAACAAATGATAATCACATAACACCTAAAACAACCGGAGCCACTTTACAAAAGCATTACTCGTCGTAGTGAAAAATCTGTACTCCATATTGAGTTTTATCGGAGACAGCTGTTTATAGCGGGATATGAAAATGATGTTAGTTTACAATATCACAAAGTGAATTAATAAAAATACTATCAACAGTACAAATATTATTACAACCAGAAAGTCGGAGGGTAGTCCCTGGTTCAGAGTTACCAGTAATACCCAAACATATTCCTCTAAGGTTTAAGGGTTTAGTGACTATAGGCCGGTCAGAGTAAAAGCGTTTGTAGCTGAAAACTACGTAGTTAAAACTACGTCGTAAGCTGGTCTGAGTGGCTTTGTTGCAATATGCGTCTAGTGCCGCAGAATCGGGAAATGCCGAGAGAGAGTTTTCGACTGGTGCGTTACGCCCCAGTAGCCAACCTGATTCCCTTATCCTTAAGTAACTTCACCGCGCTGAACTGCACACAACACAGCGGCCTGATCCACAGCATGGGGAGCCATTGGCATTCTGTATTGCCACGCGAGGTCATCACACCACATACTCACCTTCTGCTTCCCCTCGTAGAGGGACACCACATACGGTTTGCGCCACGCACTGTCCATGTCTGGTTTCACTGTATACCTTATATCAGTAGCACTGTGTCTCGAATCAGATTGTTGCCACAGCCACTTTTTGTGCATACATTATCGCCATACCCTATGTTCTTCAGTGGGCCTTGAAGATTCCTTAACTCACGGACATGTGTATGTTTAAAGCAGGCAGCAGTGATCTGCGCCCCCAAGACCTTACACTCGGATACTTTAAGATATCGAGAAACTTAAAAAGTTAACAGTTATGATCCCTCAGTTGCAGCAGCCGGTTGATATTGTGACAGAAGAAGAGGCCCATAAAGCTGACGGTGTCATTAAACTTTAAAGAAGTTTCCTAAAGATTAGCCTGATTCTTCAGCCTCCTAAATGCAAACTTCTTTTTGCTAATCAGATTGCAGATTCCTAAAGTATATGTTTGCGGCTCAATGTTTATTAGACATTTTTGTCTCATTCTGATGTATACTATCACATCCTAAAATATTTGACACATTTTTAACACCCTTTATAGTTTTGTTGAGCGGTTTAATATGTCAGTGGTTAGTATGCTTAGTTTCAAAAGTTTCCTGCTACTGTCCGGGTTCAAATTCAGCGAGCGCAGAAATTTTTAATGTTTGATCATATGAGTTATGCCAGGTTGTTCTGTGGTTTCGATTCCACGTTAAACTGTAGGGCCCAGAGGAGAGGAACTGGCCGTCCTACCTCTGACACAATGGCTTAGTATGCCTCCTTCGGGTTTTGCATTAAGTTAGTTTTATAGTGTTTACAAGTTATAACAGTAACTTGCTTTTTCACTACCAACATCATTGCTAAAAAGGAGATAACTAAGAGGGAAGAAACAATGATATCACTGTTTACGTTGCATCAGATAAATAGTTGAGAGGTATCACTGTAAGAATTAGTACAGATAGCATTTTCCAGTCAGGAGATCTGTACGTCTGATTCCAAATACACAAGGAGAGAGTTAAGAAAGAAGACACATATATATCAAGAAAGAGGCTGGCGTTACATGTTGTATAGATCGCTAAATGTGTACAAAATTTAAGTGAGCCCTAATTCTTCCACACATGAACTGAGCTCTACACCTTATTAAAACTCCAAAATAGTTGTCATTTAATAGATTCAGTACATCCATGAATATAGGTTAATCTCAATGAGAAGATTTCAGCGTGAGCTACTTCCGAAGGTGCACTCAGTTGTATCAAGGAGTTTATAGGTATTCAGTTGGAGTTCTGCAGACGTGAATTTTCTAAAGTTGGAACCATACATCCCACCACAACCCCCCAACTTAACCCCCGCAGATCCTCACCTTTTTTCCCGACGAGAAGCGCCTATAGTCACCTGGTGGCTATGAGGCGGTGCTGCCAGGTCTGGGATCGAGCCTTACCGTGTAATCTAGGGCCCTGTGGTCGTTCCGAGCCCTGTATGTCCAACTTAAGATTCGTCTTACATCTTTTCTTCTCCACTGGTTTCTCGTCTCCTTCACGTGGCGGTGTCTCCTGCTACAGAAGATAATTTGGCCAAGGTTTTGAGAGCTGTGAAGTTTCAATCTGTTTGCAGCAATTTTTGCTGCCGGCAGGAACTGGTTCGACAGAAACGAAGCCTCATTGACACAGAATGCAACGATACCACAGGGAATGTGTAAAGAATTTGGAAATCTCGCGTTTGTACAACTTCGAAGGTACTATACATACCGAATACTGCTTCGAGCCTAATGTGAGATGAGAAACACTTTCAGTGATGAGTATAGAGTTGTGTATCGTTCACAAAATACCTCATCAGTTTCTGAAAATGAATGCAAATTTATACTGACCTCTAGAATAATGAAGAAGAGACACTGTGTGTTTAATAGGAAACTGAAAATCAAATTGGGTGTTGAGTCCTTTAATCCAACAAATTTGTTAAAATTATTACACAATAAGTCTTGAAATAAGGACAAACTTATCTACAATTTGTTTTCGTCTTATCTGATTTTCGATGAGGCTTACTTCTGGTGATGTGTTGGCGTACTGGACGGAGAAATCACGCAATTCTATATGTAATCGCAGAGGAACTAAAAAAATTGAAGATAGTGATCATGATATATCTGTCATTATGAGTATGTGATGGTAGATAAAATCGCGTTACACGTTTTGCACGCCTCACAAAACAAAAAATTTATTGCTCCCTGCTACAGAATTTCAGAATTTTTGAAGTAAAAATAAAAAAAAAAGATGAAAAGAGAAACGGCAGAGATCCACAAGAAGTAAAACCAACTGTGGGGCAGAGATGATTCTTCCACTTACATCGTTAGAGAAAATTTATGGTATTTTAAGAGGTTATACCATAGTCTGACAGAGCACCGGTTTAAAAAATTCAAAATATCCTTATCAGCAGAAACAGCACGTATGTGACTGTTTCCCACCAGTTAAAATGAAATAGCAAAAATTATTAAATCCCTCAAAAATCAAAAGTCTTTTGGGTACGATGAGGTTTCCTCCGGTATACTGAAACAACGTAGCACCAGCATTAGCAAAGTTATCAATAATATTTGTAATAATTCTTTTTAAGAAGGTATCTTTCCTGACTCGCTCAGGAAGTCAATAATCAAAACACTTTACAAGAAGGTTGAAAACAAAAAAACTAAGAACCATAGACACACATTACTTCTATGAGCTTTTTCAAAGATCTTCGAAAAAACAGTGTACAGAAGGGTGTATGCACATCCACAAAATAATGATCCAATCAGTAAAGCACAGTTTGGTTTTAAGCAAGGTGGTTTCTATAGAGTGAACAATTTTCCATTTAACATACAATACATTGGAAACATTCAAATAAATAATTAAATTCCCTCGGAATCTTCCTTGATATAGTTAAGGCCTTTGAACGTGTTGGTCATAAGATTCTTCTAGGTAAATTAAAACACTATGGAGACCAGGGCCTTGGTTTAAATGATATCTAGAACATATCAAGCAGCATGTATCCTTGAAAGCTGATAATGCAGGATAGGTTATAAACTCAGACTGGAGAATAGTTAAATGTGGTGTACCTCAAGTTTTAATTCTTTGTCGTCTGCGGATCGTAACTTACTTCAATGATCTCCATCTGTATTAGGTCATAGTGAATATATGGTGCTTTTTGCAGATGATACTATGATATCATTGAAACAGTCATCAGTACAAAACCTTGAAAACAAGCAAACTCTAAGTTCAGTGCAAATTAATATAGAAAAGTCACACTTACTTCAGTTTGTTGCAAAAAGTAAAGCAAAGGACAGATATAATGTGATATTTGAAAGGAAAGCAATCAATGAAAGCAATTTCGCAAAATTCCTGGGTATATATATGAATAAAAAAAGTTGACCTGAAAGGAGCATATTCTTCAACTTCATTTAAAAAATGAAATTCTGTAACATTTTCATTGAAGATCATAACCATAGCTGAGATGGAAACAAGGAAGTTGGTATATTTAACAAATTTTCACTTCCTGCTCACTTGTGACATCTCATTCTGGGGGAACTCTTCACAAGCACAGAGGGTATTTAAATCACACGAAAGTGCTCTAAGAATTATTTGCAGAGCAAGCCCACGGGCATTGTGCAGAAATCAGTTTGGAAATCTGGGTGTACTTACATTGCCAGCACAGTATAAATCTTTGTAGTGGAAAATTCTGGACACTTCAGTCTTAATGCCTACCTACATAACCATAATACTAGGAATAAGTATAACATTCACAAAGATTACAAGTTATTCTAAATTGTATAATTCAATGTCCCACTACAGGAAATAAAATGTTATCTATGGAAACTTAACAACATTAAATTCAAATTGAAAGAGTTTTTGCTTTAGAACCCATTTTACTCAGTGAAAAAAATTTTATTCTTAGGATGTCGCAAATAAGGATGAGCTATATGGAAGGGAAGGCAGCAAAGTATTCGCAGTCAGTAATATGGTGTATGATGTTTCTTTGTATTGAAACCGTTTATAAATGCAGCAATTATATTATATGCAAATTGCATTCATATATAATAAATAACATGGAATGAAATTTATTTGCAGTTAACAATGGTAATTGATTAGGCAAGGTGTGTCCCAAAAGTTATGAGACTGATTCGTTCAAAATCGATTTACTGAACATTTTTGCAAATACACTTAATATTCTTCACAATGGGCCCCTTGAGCACTGAATGTTACACTGCTTCCAGTGGTTTTGTAAATCTGAGAAACTTTTTTTTTTAAATCCTCCCCCGGAATATCCACTACTAAGACTCGTGTCACAGTCGCTTGAATCTCAGGAACAGAATCAAAACGTTGACCTTTCAGAACCCTCTTGTTATTTGGAAACAAAAGAAGTCCTGAGGTGATCTATCATGGCTGTATGAGGGCTGCGGCAGCATTGCCACTTTTTTTTTAATGAAGGGAGTACCTCATCAAACGCATCTTATGAGAGTTCGAGCAGTGTTTGATGAGGCCGCTAGCGAAGGAAAATATACGGGCTGGTTTGTGCGACTTACACCGACCGCAAATTACTTTTTGGAAGTCCTACCTCATAAATAAATACTTTCCTAGTACAGAACCGCTTCACATGCATCACATTTTCGACTATGTTGACACCTTCTTGGATCGTTCCTCATCTTCCATGTGTTCCCTACCATCTTTGAACGCACTGTGCCACCTAAAACCTGAACACGGGACAGAGTAGCGGAATAGTCGAGTTTGCTGCAAAATTTTACGGCGTTACATTGATCCAAACTTCACTACTTCTTGAACCGTGAAGCAGTAATCTATTCTAATCTAACACGCTGGTTCCTCAATCCTGGGTGGTTCAGCAAGATCCTGATTGTCATAATGCATGAACCATCGTCATAGAGTAAACGAGCAGCGATGGAAGACATTATTTTTCTTGGAATACCACTGAATTTAAGACGTTGCTACTACAAGCGGTGGTACTTCTGTTAGTGATCAAAAGATAAGTTGCATCAATAAAAATTTGAAACTATAAACAATTGAATATACTTGCTACGTTTGTATTAAACGTAATTTAGTTTGTGTAGTTCCTAGTAACGAGAATTTTATATATCCTGAACTTTATGAAAAATTGACATTACTTTAAATAATAAATTCATTTTTGTTTGATTTAGATTCACTGATGAGCCAAAACATTATCACCAGCTGCTTAATAGTGTTTTGGTCGACCCTTGGAACGGAATAGTGAAGCGGTTTGGTGAGGAAAGGATTCTACAAGTCCTTGGTAGGTTTCTGGTGGTATCTGACATCAGATGTCTACGCAAAGATCACGCAGTTCTTTTAGATTACGGGCCGGTGGTTTGTGGTCATGGGGTTGGCACCCGATAGCGTGTCAGATGTGATCTATCGGATTGAATTTGGTGGCCAAGACACTTCGCTAACATGCTCCTAGAAGCGATGTAGCACTATTCTGGCATTGTGATACGGACAGTTATCCAGCTAGTAGGTGTCATCGCTGTAGTTAAAGACATGAAACATGAAGGGTACTAGTTAATCACAACTGTCATGACGTCTTCGATCACTACCACAGGTCTCATGTAGGCCCAAGGTGAATGCCCCCCACACCATAATACAGCCCCACAGGCCTGCATCCGCGGCATGGTACATGTTTCAAGTTGCTGTTGCCTGTAAGACGGCGTATCCGGACACGACCACCGACCTGGTCTAACAAGAAACGCTCTCCATCCGTCCAGACGACACGTTTACATTGATCCACCGTCCAATCTCGATGATCTCATGTCCACTGCAATCGTAATTGAGGATGTCGTTGGGTCATCATGGGAACAGGTTGGGGTCGTCTGCTGTGAAGCCCCATGTTCAACAAAGTGCGCTGAATGGTGTGTTCCGAAACACTTGTGCCTGCACCAGCATTGTACTCTGTCGTCAGATCTCCCACATATCACCTCTTAATATCCTGCTTTACAGAGCCACGTTCTGTGATGTGCGTGGACGTCCAACCGCCTTGTCGCCTGTTCGTAATTTCATCGTACTTCAGTCAATTTACATAGATGCTCACTACAGTAGAACGCGAACAGCCGACCAGCCTCGCCGTTTCCAAGATGCTCGTTCCCAGGAGCCGGGCCATAACAATCTGCCTCTCAATAAAGTCTCTTATATTCTCCCATTTACCACACGTATCGTCACTAGAATGTCTCTGCTCCAATAATACAGTTATCTTACTGCATGACCTACCAACAACGTCACTAGACGACATTCAATCTCGCAGTGGGTAGTGGTCATAATGTTTTGGCTGATCAGTGTACAAGTTAATGTAATTATGTGTCCCATGAACTACACTGCTTTATTTATTATCTATGACTTGGTTATTTTTCTCTATAGGGCAATGTAGCAGTAAAACAATATTTCAGTTATTTCAGTATGTTATTTGTTAAAAAATAAATGTTTAGTGTTATGTGATTGAAATTGAGAATCAAGTTTTGTGATAGTTTAAAAATGCCTTTTGCTGTGAAATTACTGTGGTTATATGTCTTACATGTTGTTACTGATTCCAATTTTTATTGTTAGCAAATATTCTTTCTGATTATTACAAGTTATAGTAATTCTATATACAGACATTTGTATTGGGAAATGCTTAATAGTACAATGTATGTCACTCATTGAAAGTCTTTTGGCTAGATATGATTGTCCACGGTTGTTAATGAAAAATATATTACCACCCTGTGCTGTCTATGATGGAGTACTGCCTGAACCATTAACCGTCTCACTGTTAACGGCCTGTTGCTTATCTATGCTTCCAGCCGGTTGGTTGTGAGGCGAGGTGCTGTAACTGACCCACGCCCTCCAGCTGGTATTGCTGGTATGGTGGCAGTGATACCGTGATGGCATGGAACCAGCTTACCTGTGCTAGTTGCCTGACTCCTACCTGGTGTGTGTAAAGGGTAGTGACGGATACGCTGCTACCCTAAGTTAGATACAGCTGAGTGCCTTATGAGAGACGGCAACGACAGGATTTGGCGCGTTTTATGAATGAAAATGTACACCCTCAAAATTTTGCCGGTATTTGTATTCTATTTAAGCGTTGCAGTTTCGAGTCGTAAGGTTGGATAGACTCGGTGACGTGTAACATTTCGTGGTAATGATTGTTTCGGATCCACTAAAATTAAATGTTAGAATATTCAAAGTGCTTTTTGGCCGCTCAAAAAAAGTGTTTTTTTATTCCGTGTTACTGAAATGCTTTGTGTCTATTAAATTTGGTCTATTAAAATATCCTTTTTAATCTGTAGAAACAAAAAACACCACACGAAGATGACTAAGATTTTTAAAATGTCTGCACATGCAACCGTGTGGTTAATTACACAGCCCCACTAATCTGTCACAGACACGATTGCAAGAATAATAAGTTGCAATCCCGAGTCCAACGAGAAAAATACAGTCCATTTGATGTTCTAAAAGCTCGTGGAAACGGTTAAACTGTTCTCAAATTGCTTGTAACCTAACCCTGAATTTGTACTTTAACCGTGTAAATTTATGCCCGAGAAATATAATTGAAAAAGCTTTACGTGTTGAAATGCAATACGTCAACTAATAACTAGAAAATCATTTTCAAACTCTAAAAATTAGAAACCAATATCTAAATCAGCCAATGAAAAAATACTTTGAAGCGAATGTGCATTTCCTTAACCACTTTGTGTTCACGTTTAAGGAAATTGTTTATGCCACGGTTCAATTTGACACTTATCAGATATACTAATGAACAACAATATTGTTGTTGTTTTTTTTTTACTAAAGAAACGGCCAATACTGACAAAAGACCAATAGGAACTAATGCCCGTGTTGCAGTTACTGAAAGAAAAGTAGTACAGATAAACAGAAGCAGCTTAGTAATGGAAAAGCAACGGAGAATATAAAAAGTGTATAAAAGTCTATAAAAGGTGTATATTATTTTTCTTCAAACATTGTGCTATTATAGCCTTGTAAACACAGCAGCCGAAGTAGCTGGCAAAACTAGTTTGAGAGTGAAATATAAAGAAATACCCTGGTGGAATACCACTGTCAAAAAAGCTATAAAAGAAAAAAACATGGTCAAAAGACAAAGGGACCAAGAAAACCAGAAGGATCAGGGAAGAAGTGAAGATAAACTAAGGAAACTAGACCAGTCTTACAGGGAACTGAAACTTTAAGTCAAGAAAATCATAAAAGAAGAAAAAGAAAAGATCTGGGTAGAATTTACAAAGAAAATAGAGGAGGATAGCCGGAGCAATAAGAAACTGTTGTACAATATTGTAAAATACAAAAGGAACATATTTGAACCTATCGAAACCCTGGAAAAAGAAGATGGAACAATTATCTGGAAAGAAGATGAAGTAAGGGAAGAGATGAGGAAATATTTTGACCATCTGTACAATGGAAATGGAGCAACAAGCAAAGAAAAGGGCAGTCCAGAAACAGGAGACCAACGGAAACATGAGACAAAAGATCTAATTGATTATCAAAATCTAATGTTGTTAGGCAACAAAGGATTTTGTCATAGAACACGTAATAAACTTGCGCTATGCTGACAATAATATATCAATAATCAGAAACAATCAACAGCAAGCAAAAAGAAATACGGATGGCTGTCAGATGTAGCGTTCACATAGACATTTTTCTTTTTTTTAAATTCCATGTTTTTTTTTTTTTTTTTTTTTTTTTTTTTTTTTTTTTTTTTTTTTTTTTTACCTAACACCGATATCTCTTTATTAGATCTAAAGTAAATAAAATTACTACCAGAAATGTCCAAACGTATCTTTTGGAATCACCGCAACACTCCACGCAAAAGATTTTTAATAACAGAGAGATGAAAGAATCTAAATGTCATTTGGGCATCATGTACAATATAATATATTAAATGCATGCAATTAACACCTAATTAAACGGAAACAATTGGAATAAAAATTTCATAAGCCTGATAGCAATCCATTTATGAAAATTCAACAAAATATGAGACTTCTAGCTGAGTATCAGGATTCCAGGCTGTATAGACTGAAGCCAAAGTGAAGAACAGCAATCAATATCGTGATGGTCTAACACAGGGATGGCGAGCCATTGTGCACGGCATTAATTAAGTTGGTACCTAATTGATATAAATAATTTATTTTTCGTCTACAAAGTTCATCGTGATCGAAACTACCCGTGCCGGAACGACTAGATTGGGCAAAAGAGGTAAATTTCCAGCGTATTTGCTGACTGAACGGACTGAATGAGCAAACACTGGAGTTGCCCTAAGCTAACTTACTCGGTTGTTTGTTTCTGTTGATGTCGTTCGCTGCTTTTACAATCGACGTATATGATTAGACATGTTAGGAAGGCTTGTCATACTAGTGCCGCAAGTTTCTCGGCTGCAAATGTTATTGCTCGCCATGGTAAGCCTTTTAGCGAAGGAGAATTTTTGAAGGAAGCATGATTAACATGCGCCTCTTCACTTTTTGAAGACTTTGAAAATGAAGATAATTCAGTGAATCAAAGATACTCCTTAATCCAGAAGCACAAGTAAAGATAGAATACTAAAACTAACGGAAAATGTAAAAGAACAACAAACAAATGACATGAAGTCATATCATTTATATCGTTGTGTCTTGACGAAAGTACTGATGTTACTAAATCTGTTCTTTTAGCTGTTTTTGCTAAATATTGTGTAGTAAACAAGATCAAGAAAGAATTAATTGCGATAGCATCTGTAACAGTAACTTCGAAGGGCACAGATATTTGTATGGCTGTTAAAAATTCATTTACTGAGAAGGACGTAGATTTAAGCAAAATTGTTTTGATCTGATGTTGCTGCTAATATGGTGGGCAAAACAATTTGCAACAACAGAAGTCGCATTAATTTCATCTACTTAAATAAACACAAAACTGTTAATGTTATTATTGATTAGTATAAAAAATGCATACGTCTGTATGAAAATATGAAGTTTTAAGGTGATAATATTTACTTTTATATCTTTCACCATTAATCACTAAATCACGATTGTTTGTCGTCAGGTCATGGCTTCATTCAACAGTTATTTAGAAAAAAAGGCACGTAGATTAATAAAGGTTCGCCATCCCTGGTCTAACATCTAAAGATACAATCAACTGCAAATGTGGCCTAAGCAACGTTGCTGCCATTGGTAAATTAAGAGACATAAAATTTCGTGGTTACTAACCGTATAAGCTTAAAAGAAGTAATTAACTACGAACTGCGTTTTAACTTCCAAACTTATTTATAGAGTCTAGATCTTATTCACATTCTGACTTTGATATTCTGTCAGCATTTCTTGAGCTCATAGATCAGTGCCTCCTTGACCTGTATAGTGGCTCAGTGGTTAAAGTATCTAAGTGAGGACGAGAGGTACCCGGGTCGAATCCTTATCTCGGCGGGGATTTTCATAGGCCCTTAACCCACCTTCACCTCTGCCACAGATTTTTGTGTACTGTGAACTACGCAAGAACGCTTCCATGGATCGAATTGCACGTTAAACTGTACTTTCCCTCTACCCGGTAGTGTTGCCGGGTTAGTTTAAGGCGGCTATGACAGGGGCGAAATGCGCAGCCATTAGAAACCCTGTCACCAGGTCATTGCGACCACACGGAATTATTAATTATCATAGTGTCTCCTTTCTATTTTCAGGGTTCACTTAGAGCCGTAATACCTGGTGACTGCTAGTTAAAACGCCCCGTCAAGGCATCCAGATTTGGATTTTCTATGGTTTTCCCGAATCACTCCAGGCGAATGCCGGGATACCTCCTTTAGAAGGCCACGGCCGAATTCCTTCCCGTTCCTTGCCCCCAGTCTTTTCCCGTCTCTAATGACCTGGACGTCGACAAGGCGAATGGCCATAAGCAAATATATATATATAATAAACAACACAGTGTGTGCATATTTATCTACTGTTGCAGCATGGACTAATGTGTAGAACTATGTTTGATAAAATAATGTGTAAATTCACTACCAACCCATCAGAGATACTGTTTGACCAAAGAAAAGTCTTCATCTCTTTCAGACATTTCTATTCCAGCTTCCTCAAGTCTCCCTTCTACCAACTCTCTTTACATAATATTTTTTAATTCCTTCATACATAATTTCTACAGCATAAATATAATCAGTTCGAAGTTCATATGCCACTTGTTTGGACACCTCTGACGATTAACCAAGAAAGCCAGACACTGAGAGGGTAGTTTATGCAATAAGAAAAATAGATAATTTTACCTCGTCTCTGAGACTAATTTCTTTTACAGTTTTTTTTAAAAATTATTACTGACAAGAACAATACCCATAAACCACGAAAAACACTTCTAGCGTTTCATACTGCGGTTATGAAGGTAAGTGACGGTGACAGAGAATGATAACGAAATGTTATGCTCGCAGGGTCGTTTTGAGTCGATCGTCTGCTTATCGTTCAGACTAGCACCGCATCAGTGTGTCACTCGGGCCAGAAAATTCTCGCAAACGGGTTGTTGTCTCGGTCTTTTATTTGTATATCTTTTTTTGTTGCAAATCTGTAAAGATGATATAGATTTAAATATTTATGCGTCTTTTTATGTATCTTTGTAATTCCGCACCGTTTCTTTTCAGATCGGAAATTAGTCGTGATGATTCATTCCAATGGTGGTTACAGGCAAAAAAGTTGTATTCCTCGTTTCGTACGCTTATTCCGTCACACTCACAAAATGGGTTGTTGAGCAAGATTACCTTGTCTAGATGTTTTTGAAATCTACCGTGGTTAAAGTTGAGTCTCCCGATAAACATTATAATTCTCCCGTCACATTAGTAAACCAGTATATGCGTGGGGTGAGTAGTAATTTCCTTTGGGGAGGTTCACGGTCTCCCACTTCGCGCTTCATTTTCTCAGGGCTTCGTGACAAAGAGTTGGTATTAAATCCATTGCGGGGATTAAATTAACTTTGAGTCGGTTAAGTGTCGCTTACCTGGCTAATTGATCTGATTTTCACTCCCTTTGACACCAGTGTGCCCTTTGGACCAGGTAAATGAAACCTCAGTGCCATTCTCCCTTAATCTAGCGACACTGTGTAGAATTTGGTGAGCTAACCGGTTTCTGCCGTTGTATTTTGAGATATCGTTTAGTTTCGTGACGGCAGACAGAGTCCGTGAGTATTGCCAACCGCATAGTTTCCAGTTCTACCGATAACATAAAACAGCTCATGCATTTATTGGCAGACTGGAAAGTGGCTGTATGAACATTTCATGTAATTCATCGGAATTACTGAATGTATAATAACATAGAAAAACAAGTAAGATGCCTGGGTGTCGATCTTTTAGCTACTCCGCCAAGCGTGTATTAGAAATTTCACATTTGAGAAGCTAGTGCTTACAAGCACTTCATGGTTCTGGAAATTGAAATAATTAGTCAAAACAACTACTAAATTTAAATGAAACTTTAAATATCACTGATATGAATTACGCACAAATTAGAAGACAATCAAGAAACAATTTATCAGGCTCTTTGAGAGTATTGAAATACAGATTTACATAATTTTGGTTGAAGTTAGTTAAACGATTCGGTCACAGGCTGCTGTAAAGTTTATCAAACGTTTTCATAGAAGAATGTAACTAGAGAGAGACAGTTATCTTCTTCTTCTTCTTCACCACCTTTCTCCCAACATTAAGGGTTGGCTAATTTTGATGAGTTTTAATTATCATCGGCATTGTCAAATTTGGAACTTTGGTTTTACATTCGCATGACCTTCCTAACGCACAGCGTTTTACACCTACTGCCAGGTCGTACTAAGTACTTATGGGGGAAGTGAAGTGTTGCCATCTGCCTGTAAAAGGTGTAACTATGTTCGTGGTGGGATAAGCATTAATTTTTTTCTTTTTTTCTTTTAATGTGGAATTAGTTTATGAGGTGAAGATTGGGGACCGTCCCAGCATTCACCTAGGTGACTGCGTAAAACCACCTAAAACACCGCATCTGTCTGCGACATGTGTAACTATGTTCCGTGTGTGGCAAGTGCAATTTTTGTTTGTGAAATGTTTAGTGTATGAGGCGGAGATTGGGGACCGTCCCAGCATTCACCTAGGTGACTGCGTAAAACCGCCTAAAACACCGCATCTGTCTGCGACATGTGTAACTATGTTCCGTGTGTGGCAAGTGCAATTTTTGTTTGTGAAATGTTTAGTGTATGAGGCGGAGATTGGGGACCGTCCCAGCATTCACCTAGGTGACTGCGTAAAACCGCCTAAAACACCGCATCTGTCTGCGACATGTGTAACTATGTTCCGTGTGTGGCAAGTGCAATTTTTGTTTGTGAAATATTTAGTGTATGAGGCGGAGATTGGGGATCGTCCCAGCATTCACCAAGGTGACTGCGTAAAACCACCTAAAACACCGCATCTGTCTGCGACATGTGTAACTATGTTCCGAGTGTGGCAAGTGCAATTTTTGTTTGTGAAATGTTTAGTGTATGAGGCGGAGATTGGGGATCGTCCCAGCATTCACCTAGGTGTCTGCGTAAAACCGCCTAAAACACCGCATCTGTCTGCGACATGTGTAACTACGTTCCGTGTGTGGCAAGTGCATTTTTTGTTTGTGAAATGTTTAGTGTATGAGGCGGAGATTGGGGATCGTCCCAGCATTCACCTAGGTGACTGCGTAAAACCGCCTAAAACACCGCATCTGTCTGCGACATGTGGAACTATGTTCCGTGTGTGGCAAGTGCAATTTTTGTTTGTGAAATGTTTAGTGTATGAGGCGGAGACTGGGGACCGTCCCAGCATTCACCTAGGTGACTGCGTAAAACCGCCTAAAACACCGAATCTGTCTGCGACATGTGTAACTATGTTCCGTGTGTGGCAAGTGCAATTTTTGTTTGTGAAATGTTTAGTGTATGAGGCGGAGATTGGGGATCGTCCCAGCATTCACCTAGGTGACTGCGTAAAACCACCTAAAACACCGCATCTGTCTGCGACATGTGTAAGTATGTTCCGTGTGTGGCAAGTGCAATTTTTGTTTGTGAAATGTTTAGTGTGTGAGGCGGAGATTGGGGATCGTCCCAGAATTCACCTAGGTGACTGCTTAAAACCGCCTAAAACACCGCATCTGTCTGCGACATGTGTAACTATGTTCCGTGTGTGGCAAGTGCAATTTTTGTTTGTGAAATGTTTAGTGTATGAGGGGGAGACTGGGGACCGTCCCAGCATTCACCTAGGTGACTGCGTTAAACAGCCTAAAACACCGCATCTGTCTGCGACATGTGTAACTATGTTCCGAGTGTGGCAAGTGCAATTTTTGTTTGTGAAATGTTTAGTGTATGAGGCGGAGATTGGGGATCGTCGAGGCATTCGCTCGCCTTGACGGTTGCGGAAAACCGACTAATAATCGCAGTCAGGACGGCCGATACGTGGAGTCCCGGTGGTTTAGAGAGTACTTGATACGTAAAGTAAATATGAACTATGGAAGAAAAACCTCTCAAGATTCTAGACGCGTCGAAGTAAAGTCGAGTGTTGACGTTTCGAGAGCCGGCACTGCTCCCATTGCCAAGCCCTGCTTAACTTACTAAGTTCGAAACATCGCCAGTCGACTTTACTTTGACGCTGCTAGAAACCCGAGAGATTTTTCTACAGTATTTCCGCCGCGAAAATGTTCATATTTATCTATGAATTAGGGAAGTCCGTACAGAATATCCGAAAAAATTGTATCTACGGGGATCATTGAATCAAAGTCTATTAATAACTGTTAGATATGCATGGGATCTGGTAGCTCAGTGGCTCAGCGTCCAAGGATCAAATCCCACTGCGGTTGTAAATTTTCAAGAGTTGTGTTTATTCAGACTGGTGGTTCGGATTCCACGTTAAATTGTAAGACCAACCATCACTAAGCAGGAATGCGCGGAAAAGTGAAAACCCTATCATTAGGTGGTAATTTGGTTATGAAACTTGACCGTGAACTACAAACTAGAGTAACACACGCTAAGTAGGATGGACAAGTTAAAAAAAATTAGTGTGGATTTTGATTTTCACAAATTTCGTATAATCTTTGACTTATTATCAATTAAACATGTAGAAAAATATAGCCGTAATTTTAACCATTATGCAGCTGGTTTGTTTCAGGATAACGTTTATGTCATTCTCTTCCAGTGACGGGATTGCTAGGTTCTACTTTTCTTCGAAGATATTTTTGGAAGTTCAGATTCATTCATCCCTAAAATGTGTTCAGCCCATCACTTCATACCATTCATAAATATCTGTGACGGAGACAACGCCAAATTCTTCACATTTGTTGACAGAGAAAGCGATGGAACCTTATGAAACATTTCACTGAAATTAAAATGGTTTCATCAGGTGTTGATGAGTTACAGTGTGTGCTATTAAGCTCCCAGGCTCCACTTCCACAAAGAAGATATAGCACAGTTATCTTCCTCTAGAATCGAAATTGTGTTATAATTATCTTTCGTTTCTAGACAGTATCATTACAATGTCACATACTTGTCTAAATTGATCGTCACAGCTGAAATAATAATTGCAGATTTGAAATGGAATAGTGCTGTTTGTTTTTCCATTGTGTACTCTCGACCGTTACATAAGAGAGTGCGTTAGTATAGTGGTTAATTTTACTCCTAGATCGATTACATTTCTCCTTATATGGAATAAAGAGGTTCAGATAGTGAAACTCTACATTGAAGCTGAAGAATGATTTTTTGGACATATAATTTCAGAAAATATAAAAATATAATTTGTCGCAAACCGTCTTTTGACTGTTTGCAGATGTCTGGCAAATCGATGTTTTCGAAGGGTGCTTTGTTCTAACTACTTTCTCTTACCGAACCAGGCGTGTGAGAGGTTAGGCCTAACAGTGCGTGCTAGTGCAGTGTTGTAGGCTTGCTGTCAGCTGATTGAAGGCATTGCTGCGTGGCTTGAAGGCGTTGGGGGCCGGAAGCAATGGAGTTCTCCTACTCGCTCGCCTGAATGAGGCAGCAAACAGCAATCTCGGCGAGTGCAGACACCCTCCCAGCTGTCGAATACTAGCACGCTGTACCTGCATTACAAAGTTCGTTAAAAGGAGCAAACATGTATTAGTCTGCAAGAAAAGAAAATAAGAATGCAAACAGAGGTATTTTAGATTTGTTGTCACACAATGGGTAACGCGTTGTTACTAAAATTGTGGACTGTTCAAAATATTAACTTTTTACTAGCGAATTTATTTCGAAGCGAGTACGGAAAGCATATCTCCTTTGAGTCGGCTCCAAGATTAGTTGAGTCTACCTATTTACTTGTTTATTTATTCTTATTTATATCCTGTTGCATAATAGCCCAGCACCTAGTATCTAGTCGGTGCCCATATTTACAATTTATTGCAAGATGCACAGATGATAAAATTCTAGTTTGGCAATACCAGTTGAATTTTGTTCAGGATGTAAGGCTAGTTGGTGTTATTAGAAATTACCAAGTTGCATGAATGTTGGTTACTTAACTAAATTAACAATGGGATTGAATCTATTTGATGGGTGTTACTTAGTTTTTTATATTATTAATTAGAATAACATGACAGAAGCTGCTGCCAAATAGCTAACTAAAATTTACAAGTGACTATGTATATGACGTCACTGACGTGGAATGCAGTTATTCGCCATATTTTATGCATAATGAACATTGACTCAAAACAATGTAATTTTCATCCGCCGCTACAGGAAAATGAAAGAATTGACTCGTTCTATGTTTGGCTAAAACCGTAATATTCATTTAGGAAATGTGCAAGGAGGTTTCAGCAAAAACCCCTTACGAAGTTTGATCACTTCTACAATTTGTCTCAGAATTGACGTCTAATTATTCAGGCACTGTCAACGCAAATCTTCGAGGCAGCGAGGTTTTGCCCCGGCAGTGCGACTCGTTTTAACAACGTGGTCTTTAAAGACGGGAAAGGATGGGGGCAAGGAATGGGAAGGAATTCGGCCATGGCCTTTTGAAGGAAGCATCCCGGCATTCACCTGGAGTGATTTGGGGAAACCATGGAAAACCCAAATCTGGATGCCCGGACGGGGATTCGAACCGCCGTCCTCCCGAATGCGAGGCCAGAACGCTATCCGTTACACCACCACGCTCGGTATAAAGGCAGGTGGGTGCTAGTGGTTCAAGTCTACCGTGCTTTCTGGGTCAGTTAAAATCTATTTCCGCACTCGCTTTCACTCGCGTTCACTCAGTTAAACAATTAAAAAACGGCATTCAGTCTAACAAATTTGCACCGAATACCGAGTTTCGTGTGAGCACCTGTACCTGTCAAATGAACTACACTCCTTGCCTTAAGATTTTTAATTTTTAACGTGCTTTGACTTTACAAACATTGTGGCTGAACGCGCATAGAGCAAAAACTTAGAAGTGAATGTTAGAGAGGCTGCACATAGTGATTAAAACGCAGTTTAACGTAGAGGATACTTTTGGCCGAGATTAGTGTCTTAATTCCCGAACCAACAAAACGAAAGTTTTAAATTTAACAAAAAAAATCTGTCTAAGCACTCATTATGCAAGATTTCAACGAAACAGCAGTTAGAAATAGTTTATGTCATCAGTTAACCAGTAAGATACTTTTTTTAAATCCAGATTGGTTATCTATGATAAAAAGGCCAAAACAGTAATTTTTGCCTATCTGTGTGCGTATTCAGGAGAAAGTAATTAACTGGTTACGACGAAACTACAAATTTTGTTATCTGTGATATAGTTACCTTTGCATTATCGGACAATTTGGTAATTGCTGTGATATAGTATACTTTTTATCACAGTTAGTACCCAATTGTCGGATAATACAGTGGCAAGAATCGTAAATTTGGAACTGTCTTCTGTGCACGGATCACGAAAAGATTAAGAAATTAATTTCTACGAAGCTGCTCGTAGTGATAGCTTATTTAATCTTTTTACACATAAGATAATTTTTATCTCGATTTGTCCCTTAAGTCTAGAAGATACACGGGATACAATCTATACAAGTAAATAAAAGCGTAGTAGTTGTTTTAAACTCAGCCAAATTACGTATAGCTCGTTTACTACCATTAATACCTACAGAAATTATCCACTTCTTTGTCAATACATGGCAAAATTGGTCTTTTATGCGTAGTGATATTATGTTTAAATAGTACAAACTATAATACATTGACTTTGCGAATCAATTGAGACTAGTCATCGCCCAGAGGTCGAAATTCATTATGTAGTTTCTTTCCTGAAAGAGTAATAATCATTATTTGAATTTGTTCTATTGCGTTTGCATAGATATATACTGTATACATTGACGTCGTTGGCTGCGAGCGTGTACCAATACGTTATTAGCTTGATTCCCTGCAATATCTATAAAATTAAAATGATATACCCCACACGTGACTGCATCCTAAATTTTAGCTTCTGAACTAACCATAGCAAATAATAAAATGTATTTATGAAGGTTTTGAAAATAATTTTTGAGTTTCTATTTATCGATGGTTCATTTGAATTTAGTTCGTCATAGAATGATTTTAAATATTTATTTTGACTTAATACCGACAAAACTGCTTTAGCTTTATGACAACATGAAGTAAATGCAGTCCTTTCACCTGAAGTGACTTCTGATTCGAAATGTTTTGCATCACAAAACCTGCATTGTAAATTCGAAACTATCAAAATTTCTTGGAAAGACATTTAGTGCGCATTTCATCATTTTGTGTATTCACTATTTACATTTGGTCTATTATTATTTTGAATTTCACGCAAATAAGTATTCCTTCTTTTTTGTCTCTCTCTGATCTGTCAGTGTTCTATATCGAGGCATAATAGAAGTAGGTGCAAATATCTGAATGAAAAAAGAAGAAGAAAGAAAAATCCGTAATGAAATTACTGAAATTCAAGTTTAACTTTTTAAATAATAAAAAAGACCATATAGTATCTGGCAGAATCGCAACATTCCTTTTCGAAATGTTCCATTTTTAACTTCAAAGATTAATCTGTACTTTATGTGACTCTTTTGTTTCACCAAAGACCACAGAGTATCTCAATGCTAGGAATACACTTCAGATAATTTGCTCCGATCCAATTTCACGCGCACACACACGTGCGCGAATTTATTTTTTATTTAATAATGTATTTGTAACATGTATTAACTACGCTTATTACATTTTCTCTTTACTGTTCACCAAAGACTACAGACATTGGCAGAATTGCTAAGTGTCTTTGCCACTAAAACAACTGAATGTAAACAACGAATGTTTTATTTATTTTAATGTATTTGCAACATATATTATACATAGATTTTAGCTTCCTGCACTTCTTCCCCATATAAACTTTAACTATGCCGAATCTCACACTTCTCCGTGCGCGGAATACTCTTAAAAAGGGATCCGAAGTTTTCGCTTAGCGTATTAATATATAGATTTTAGTTGATAGTTTACATACATAAAAGTAAAGCAAACTGCCCGTATACGCGAAAGAGTGCACTGCTGAAAATGTTGTTTACAGATAAGCTTTTTGAACAGTACTGCAGTGTCCACAGCCACATAATTTTCCTAAGTACTTGCAGTTTAAGGGGTGGTAGAAACAAATGAGTGCTCTAACGCGTTTAAATTATATACATACAAGTTAAATTCAGAAGGAATGAAGGAGACACATTAAAGAAGAAAAAAGGGAACTGTTACGGTATTCCGCTTTTTTCTATCCAACATTTCCTGTTTTACCCGCGGTACTATGGGTTATACTTTAATCGTATCTCCATCAATATCCGGCCAATAGTTTTTGCTTGAATCACATTCATCGTAGAAACTATCTTGAACATCTCAGCTTTCCGACATCATGTTTAAATTAAACATATCCTATTTCAGCGTCGGGTTCATTGGTTGTACATTAATCGATACTCCATTAAAATCCGAATAGTAATTTTGCGTGAATCGCGTTCAACGAAAATCTGACTATTTTTTCCCCAACTTTTTAACAACGGCATAAAATAAAACATACTGTAGTGGCCCCCGTTTTTTTAGGTAAATTAGAATAAGTTATGCATCGAATCCAGGAGCCAGGTTAGTTGCAACAGAAAGAATAAACAGTTGCAGACATCGGAATGTGACGAGGTAGGAGCCAACAACCAGCGGAGTAGGTCAGATAGTCAGCAAAAAAGAAGAACAACGACATCACGGAGGCAGCTATTGGACGGAAAGCCTCCCTACCACAGGCAAATAGTGGAGGAACAAAACCAGCGTGAACGGAGCAGAGAGGGTCGCTCTTGGCTCTTGTCTTTTGATCTAGGTTGATTTGGCAGATCAGCCGTGGCAGACGTCCAGGCGGGCAGTTGGCAGCAGTCTAGCAGTTTACACTATCATCATCGGTACAACAGGTGGGACGAAATTACTTTGGGGAAATGTAGCTGGGGTCCATTGAATATAATGATAGCTGAAAGGATAACTACTTGGGCATTAGAAGAAGGTAATAACTGACTTGAAAGTATAAAGGGCCCAGGGAGTCAATGGAAGAATTAAATGTCTATAATGTAATATTGTAAATAAATGTAAATGTTTTAAATACCTTGCTGGAGTATCATTTATGAAATCAACCACTCACGTAACTTAGAGTCTTACCCATATATTAATGTTCCCTAGGAAAGTGGGAGAGCAAGGACAAAAAGATTCGCCAGTCCACAGCAATACCTTATTTAATCCGTGGGACCATGGACTGTTCATTAAGCGGAATTCCATCAACATCCGACTCTTTCAACGAAAACTGACACTATTTTTTCTCCATTTATAAGCTTGTCTAAATCACATAAAAATGACACATACTCCAGTTTATCCATGGGATCACGGATTGTACCGTGAATGAATCCCCGTAAAAACCAGTCCAGTTGGATTTTCGCGAATGTTGTTCATTCAAATTTGCAAACAGACATACAGACACAATTAAAAAAAAAAAAAAAAACCAGTTGGTTCCTTCAATGGGGTTTACTAATACTACCCCTAATTCATATTTTTTTTATATATCTCAAATGCACAGACATTTTCCCGCTTATGATTTTATTATATCTATAAAATTCTCACTTTTTCGATCTCGCATTTAAACGAATCATACCCTATTATACTCACTGGATCATTGGTTGTACATTAATCGAAGCTCAATCAAAATTAGAGCACTGACTGAATCACGTTCAACGATAGTAATTTTTAAAATTTCTAACCTTTTTTCATCATATCAAAACGAAATATACCTTATTTTACCCGCAGAACCATGGGCTGTACATTAAACGAAAACCACTAAAGTCCCATCATATTTTTTTTTTTAGTAAATCACGTTCATTGAAAAATTTACTCCGATTTATTGAATTTTTTCATTTTTCAACATCACATAAAAAGAAACAAATCCTACTTTGCCCGTGTGACGACGGTCTGCACATTAGACCAAAGCCTGTTTATTCATTCTCTGCAGCTTTTTTTAAAAAAATTTATTAACTCAAAAAAACGAATCTGGTCTTCCGGTAAATAGGTTCTGCACTGACAGCTCCATAGTAAAACGAGCCTCTTCAGAGCGCAGTAGCGCACATCTGAATCCCATTGAGACTAAGTGAACATCCAATTACGATAATTAATTTGCTGGCAGATTAACTCGGGCTGTGTATCGATCGATAACAGGAGTCTCGCCTGAGCCTACTCAGCAGTTTCTGCAGAGATACTCCAGTATAATAGCTCCGGAGAAGAAGTGAAAGGTTTGACATGAATTTTGAATATATTTGATACTATATACCACTTTTGCGTTTGTATACGTACAAATACTACCAATAGCTTAACTATAATGAACGGTGAAAAGCACAGCAAAGACTGCTATGGTGAGCTGGAAGGAAGTACGTTATGAATAGCAGAAGTAATCAACCAACAAAACATATCAACAACAGTTTAGTGAGGTCTGTCTGTAAATAACTGGGTATTGGTGCTGCAGCTAAGAACTGTGTGGACCGTAACATCCTGATATTAATATAGTCTTCTCGGATGACTAGCCGACTGAGCAGAGTGTTTTCACACGATATTTCGGCGATCGAAATCTCTGTCTTCACCAGAAGATGGCGACAGGGATGAGAACACTCTGCTCACTCGGCAAGTCACCCTAGAACAGCGGTTCACAATTTTTTTTTGCCACGGAACCTTAATTGATCGTACATTTTTTGGCGGATCCCCATTTTTATAAGCGTAAGCTGAAAAACCAGTGTCGCATCGGTACACAAACGGATATGTATCCTGATATTGTTTTTTATGGAACTGGATGCAGTAGATTAAAAATGGATTAGTTGGAATTAATTCTGAGAATATCTTTCAATATCACGCGTCTTTATCCGTTTTAAATTTTCTATTTTTTTCATATTTTTCTTATGAATATTTCCTAATTTTTTTTGTTATTGCACTACTTGATACGAAAAAAATAGTCGTTATTCTTTAGCTGTGATATACCAGTAATGAAGAATAGAAAATTTAACTGTACACCAAAAAATTAATAAAACTATCTGAACGTCTGATACCAATCTTACCTCCTTCTATTTCAAACGCTCGCTCTGAACACCATACAAGCAGTTTTTTTTTTCTTTAAAGAACCCTATAGTTTTGTTTGTTATTCATTTTAATTTTGACATAAATAAAAAAAATCCAGTGAACTTGCTAAACTCCTTACTGCATGAACATTTCTTTTGAGGATTACTAGCGCAGAAAATTGTAAAAATGTGGACTGTTCATACGCCAAGCTGTTTCATCGCCAGTTCAGTCATTAAATGATGTGGCCTCTTAGAGTTATGAGTTCAGCTAGTGCATGAGCAGTCTTCTCCCCGTAGAAGGGTCTTGGGGCATCCTCTGCCCCTGCGTGTGTCCTTGTCCCTTCTTCATCTCGGTCTCTGATGATCTCTTGGGCTCCGCTCTAACACTGTTTTTGTGCATCTTTCGTCTTTCCTCCGAGCAACATTGCCGGCTGACTGCCACTTCAGGAAGACTGTCTTCTCCAAGAAGTCCGTGACATTTGAGACTGACCTAATGTACATTCTCTCTCCTTGTCTTATCTAGTTAAATCTCGCATTGATATTTCCATAGCTCTTTGAGCCGCTTTAAGTTTTAATTTATAAAATTCACTCAGTGTACAGATCCAACAGTCGTAAGTCAGCACAGAAAGAATGCACTGGTCGTAAAATATTCGTACATTCTTTAGATTGGAAGGCATATTAGATTTGAAAATAATTAAACATCTTCCAGACGCTTGCCATCCCAACTTGATACAACGAAAAATTTCTGCTGTTACATCTCTTCTCATTAAGGTTAAATTCTCCAGAGTTGAAAAAGTCTCACGTCGGATCTCATGTTTATGTCTTTCAAAATGATTAGCTGCGAGAATACTATTGTAGTTCAGAACTTGTAGTTTTGTCTTCTCTAGAAGCAGCAATCTTGAGAATAGTAGTGTAGAGTTGTTGCCTCATGTGTTTCTGTTGAGATGTATCCCATTTCATTAACATCTGCAGTTTGAGAGTACTGTTCGTTTATAAAATATATTAAGTTTTCAATTTCCGATAGTGAATTTTTTTAGCTCGTAACTAATACATTACGATTAGCTGTCAACACCGTATTGATAGAAACCGTATCCTCTTTGATTTATGTTTGGCGACACTTCAACTGGAGCATTTTGGCCGAGTTGCGTTTATCCTAATGTCTAATTGTCCAAGTTAATATCGCTTTCAAAAACTCTGACTGAATAGCGAAGGGTTTATGAATCGTATTCTAGCGCCTCACAGTGTTTCTTACAACTTGATAACCTGATCTCCACTTCTAAAAATACTTTTCTTGTGGAAGTGAAGCGCACCATTTATGCTGAATGATTCATTCGATGTTTAGCTACAACGCTGATCACGCCAAAGGGAAATGCACGCCAACTTTAAACTCAGTTAATTATAGCCATATCAGTTTGTTATGTCTTTCAGTAATAGATTTAGACTCCCCGCCTTTCCCCGTAAAAGTTGAAAGACGTATCCTGAGGAATATTCATGGGCCGAGGTTGGTCCCGGACGAAATATACCGACTGAAAGCGAATTCCGAATTGTACCACCTGTTGGAAACGGCTAACTTCAGCATGCAGCCTAGGCAGCTGAAGTTTTACTGGCACTTTCAAGAGAATAGACAGCAGCATGTTTACCATGATCTTCTCACTTATTAAAAGCTATAAGGGGGAAGCATGTGGCTTCAACGAGGATTACGCTAGGATTTCAAATACTGATGTTGAAGATCGTTCTAAATTTGGTAATATGGAAAAACCGACAGCGTCATGTTTCGACCTTCTCGTCCCAACTGTGACGGTCGAGTAACGAAATTTGTATTTCATACCTGACACAACAAATATTTCAATTTTTGAAATAATTGAAAGACAGTAGGAGGGTGAGGAGGATCATGGGAGTGTACAAGGCGTATATTGGCGATGAGGCATGGAAAGATATTGGTGTAGGTATGAAAAGTAGTGCATGGAAAGGAAAAGATGACCATGACCACAAGCTGGCACTCGATTTCAGGCACAGGGGTGAGGGAAGATTCTCTATTTTAGGTAAAGGTTTCAGGGATTGGAATAAGTTACCAAGGGAAATGATGAATAATTTACCAAAAACGTTGAAAGAATTTAAAGTTAAAATCTGTAAAGGGTAAATGTACAGGAAAAGAGGAAGATGGGTGTGTATGGAAATTGTCACCGGAGCATGCGCTCCATTGCAATTTAATTAAATATTATTATAACATAATGAAGTTTAAAACAGTCGGTTTTTTTCACAACCAACGGCATTTAAAAAACTTATTATTTGCATAATTGTTGAAACTGATTGCTAGGCATTATCTGCATACATATTTGAATAAATAAAAAAATGCCTGCAATGAGATTCGATCCGGTGACAACGGACTTATGAGGGAGTGAGTGAGCCATGTTCCCCTTTAAATAACTGAACTGTAGAAACTATTTGATCTTAACGGAATAGTTCAATGCTTCGATGCCGACTTTTCTCGACAACGGCGAAGAAGCGCATGTTACTGCTTTGCTGCGTTATACCTCTGGCCATCAGTTTTTATAACACACAGTATGAATCGAATCCGAATTTTACAATTGGCAGCCTCTCCTTGTAAATCTCCGAAATCCAGTTCACTGGAGAAAAATTGTTAGCTGGGCTTAGAAGGTATTAAGATCAAAAGCGAGCATCAAAAAGGACTACTCATAAGCTCTCCCAAGTGAGCTTGATTCAGTAATAATAATAATTAACACCTCTGTCAATAGGGATTGAAATGCTGAATGTAATATTTGTTATTCTGAACGTGACTTAACTTACAAGCGGCATATGTTGGTGATGGGGCTTGGAGGGATATTGGTCAAAGAATTAGTGTATGGAAGGGGAAAGGCGACCAAGACCACAAGCTGGCGCTTGATTTCATGGGTGGGAAAATTTTATTTTGTTGGTACGAGTCTCAGGGATTGGATAAAATTACTAAGAGAAGTGATGAATAATTTACTAAAAACGCTTAAAGAAATTAAAATTTATAAATCGGAAAAGTAAATGGAGGATTAATTTAACACACCACTTTTAAAAGAAAATTTAAAAAATATATAAAATGGGATAATTAGAGACTAGGGGAATTGCCACCAGATCATTAGCTCCATCACAATTAAAATTAATAATAATAATAAGGTACTAATAAATTCCATGTTCATTAAAGTAGTAATGAGAATATGTTGAAGATTCAGAGAATTCTCGTTCGAATTTGGTATTACACAGACATTAAAACGCAATTAGACAATATTAATTCCAAGGGGTCTAAAACGCGAAGTCCCAGCTTAAGTTTCAGAACTGAATTTTGTGTAATTGTTGTGATTTAGGTTTTCTGTTGTTCAGTTAGATAATTAAGATCAGAGTAAAGTCATAAGTTATTGAATCCAAACGGCGTTAATGTTGGGTAAGAAACTTATTACCAAAAGTATGCCGCTGTCGGAACGATATTCCTCACTTCTCTCCTCTTTTACGCTGTTAAAGTAATTTATTCTGACAATGCAGGAAGAAGTCCGGGGAAACTCGCTGGTCTAATCGAAAGCTCTCGGCTCTGTATTATGCGTCAACTACCAGCAGCGGTGTCGCAGAAGAAAGATAACAATCTCATCTCACAGTCAGCGAAAAGTTAGGGCCACAACTCAGGTGATTAAGAAAGTTTTTTGTGGTAGTAAGGTGCCTGATTATGTTAATGAACCATTTGTCTTTCTTCCTTACTTTCAAAAATCTCTCCGTGTTCACTTCCCCTGCCTTCTCTGAAGATGAAGTGTAAAAAGGTTTTATCATCTCAAGTACGGATTGATAAACCAGAAAAATAATGGAATTTACAAAACGAGACTCACTAGTAGGTGAACTTCAATGGGATAAAATATTGAAAGTGAACAATCTCTAAATTAACTTCCTGAGCGTGCTTTAATTTGCTTTATGTCCCCCTCACCAAAATCGCTGTCCTCGACGCCAGTACGGAGTGTAAACTTTGACCAAAACATTGCTACCAACATTAAAAATTCGTTAGCATCCCGCACAAAACAAAGCCAGTCGGCTTGGAGTGGATTATCCGAGTGCAGTGCAGTAGTCTTATCACATGCAACCATATTAATTAGCAGCGTAGCAATTATCCCTGCTTTAATAACGTAACGTATGCTGAGAACGTATTTGTTAGTTCCAACTGGCAACTGAATCGCATTACGTAATTTCTTCAAATATTAATAAATAAATTACGCCAAAGCAATTGACTTTTTTGTGTTTATTTGTCTCCCGTACGCGTTTCACTTCCTTTGCAGAAGCATCTTCAGCGGGATTTTTCTGTTAATTATGTACAAAAGTTTGTAATCAGGTTATGTTTGTGGTTTGTACAGTGGAATGAATTATTATCTAACTTATAATCTACTTACATTTTTTGGTCTATTGTATTTCTTTCAGCTCCATTCTCAGCATCAGTGCTTTTGCATTAACGGTGGGAAGTGTCTTCATGTTTGAGATTCACAACACTACACTTTATTGCACTGCACTATGTGTTTGTTATTATTTGCAAATACACAAACCTCACACACCCAACACTATACAAAACACTGAAGCTAAAATAAAATAGAAACATCAACACAGAAAAACAACAGTAAATATGGACACACAAAACAACTACTGAAATCATTTACATTTGAAAAAACCGCCAAACAATAGAAGACTGAAAAAACAAAACAGCACCGCATAACTACAAAAACTCCATGCTTAGTAAACAAAACAGAACGGCCATTTGCAAATAATAACAAACACATAGTGCAGTGCAAAAGTGTAGTGTTGTGAATCTCAAACATGAAGACACTTCCCACCGTTAATGCAAAAGCACTGATGCTGAGAATGGAGCTGAAAGAAATACAATAGACCAAAAAATGTAAGTAGATTATAAGTTAGATAATAATTCATTCCACTGTACAAACCACAAACATAACCTGATTACAAACTTTTGTACATAATTAACAGAAAAATCCCGCTGAAGATGCTTCTGCAAAGGAAGTGAAACGCGTACGGGAGACAAATAAACACAAAAAAAAGTCAATTGCTTTGGCGTAATTTATTTATTAATATTATCAGCAATTGAGGAAAATGATCCACAACATCCAGATATCTTCAAATATTGTTGAAAAGAGGAAGTTATCAATGTTGCGACATTTCAGTTACAAGAGTTAAATGAATTAATGTAGTGTGTGCTATCGTCAAGTCTTAATGAAGGACAACGGGGGTAGTAACTTAAATGAAAATCGGTAGATTGGATTTTGTGCTGGTGAAATTGCCCATTACCGCTGTTTGGAAAGTTGCTCTGAGGAAAATCTAGACAATTCCAGACAATATCACTGAAATTAATTATTTATACATTTTAAGTAAATTAATAATGATACAATCATAAATATTCGTTTGTTGATTTTAAAAAGATTTAAAAATTGATACGCGAGTCTACATAAGAAAAGTTTCGAACAGTTAATACAGTCACCTAAATACCTGGAGATTCCACAACCTTGCATCAAAAACTGTATTTTATATGGTGAAAAGATATTTTTTACTAAACAATAATCGTTACTAGTTGCAAAAGACCTAATCGAAAATACCAAATGATTCCGAAGTATCTGAACATAATTATTTCCAGTCAATGGTTGGTTCAGTTTGATATGAGGCCCCAGTTCATGTCATGCAAACACAGCCCAGCTTGCAGAGTGCCTTCCTGATAACCTGTCTCTATGGCCTCGTGGGGTCTGCACCACACTTGAACCGTGCCATCAGCTTTTTCTAATTGTAATTGTGAATCATCTGACCATGCAATCATTTTCCAGTCTTCTAAGGTCCGATCGATATGTTCACGAGTCCAGGAGAGGCGCTGAAGGCGATGGCGTTCTGTTAGCAGAGGCTCTCGCGTCAGTATTGTACTGCCATGTGCTATCAACCCCAGTATCCGCTGCACTGTCCGTAAGGACACGTCTTTCGTATGTCCCATATTGAGTGTTGCTGTTCTTTGACGCAGTGTTGCGTGTCTCTGAACACTAACACTTCGACGGAGACGTCGCTGTTCTCGGCCATAAAGTAGACATGGTCGGCCATTGCGTTATCCATAGTGGGAGATAATGCCGAAAATTACATATTCACGGCACGCACTTGACGTTGTGGATCTGGTAATGCCGATTTCACGAACAATTTCCGAAATGGAATGCCACATGCGTCTACCACCAACTATCATACCGCATTCAGAATCTTTTAATTGCTGTAGTGCAGCCACAATCACGGCAGAAAACCTTTCATACGACTCAAGAGAGCACAGATCAAACTTGAATATTCGCATTTTCATATGCCATAACCTTTGCCACTTCAGTGTATATGAATAAAATATGAGTTAACTAAGAAATACTCTCCAATTCCTAACTAAGAAATACTCTCCTACACATCTAATGATGGGAGGTTAATTATATCACATAAAATGCAATCAAATGTAGTACGTTAAACAGCAAATAAGCAAATTATGAACCACTGGTTAAACTGGCTCTAACGCTTTTTTCAGCCAATTGAAACTCTCCGACATCATAACGCTTTAAATGTAAAGAATCGTTGCACAACAAATCAATATTGAAGTCAAATAAAGTACTAATTATAAGCAACTGAAATTACATGATATAAAATGGAAATATGCTGAAAATACAAGGAATAATTAAAGTAAACTACCAATACTGGGCTTGATCACATATAAACCAAGATTATTGAAATTGTAGGCCAAAGTAAATTATATGGTTAAATGCTTCATAAACTTACATGTGGAGTGTCGGTGTCAATATTCCAAACAGCCATCTGCTGAGCAGTGTTCACTTGCCTAACAGAAAAGCAGGAAAGCAGTAAAAGTTGATAAGCAATTACTGCATCTAAAGTGAATCACTGGCTGGCACTCCGTCTCCTCTGAAGTGAACTGCTTTGCTGATCTAAGAAGACAGAGTAAAATTCGAAACCTCTTACGCACAATATGATATGCGAAACTTCTTATTCACAATACAATACGAATGACATACTCAAAGTACAAAGACAAGTACAAGACAAAGCGAAGTCTATAGAATGAGCTTCCAGAACGCATAAGAGAACGGCAAAGGAATAGATGTTACAGCTAACGGGTACAACATAGTTTCTACCGGCTGAGAAATAGGTACGGAATGTCAGACAGCTTCTATGGGTTAGACACAGAAAGAGTAGAAGACTTAATCCGTGTCCTATCAAACGACTTGACAGACTGGATTCTGATGTATTCCTATGTCTGAAGAGTATGCAAGGACAGCGTGTTCTGTTGCTTTCGATAGTTGAAATATATATTAGCCAGAACAAAGTAGTTTCGACCACCAAAAGAACATTTTTTTTTTATATTTAGACCTTGATACTATTTTATTTCTCATTAAATTCGTAACATCATTATAAAAAATTGAAGATATTTAAAAATTTAGCTCCATTATTTTACATATTATCACAAAACTTTACAGTCATATGATAAAATTCGAAAGTTTTTTTTTGTTTTGAAAATGTAAGTGCTTTCTGTATGTGTCCCCTTACTGATCCTGCAGATATCAAGCTCTCGTCTCACTCGGTGTAGCATCAATCTGTTCTAAAGCACTGTGATGCCAGCTCGTGGTTTGTTGGTATAGGAACCCTAAACACGGAATCTTTTATATAACCCCAAGCAAAAAAATTGCATAGTTCGGACAGGAGAGAGTGGAGGCTATGAGCACAACATAAGCTTTATCATCACCTGCTGCCGTCTTTACTGCCTGCTCTAGTCTGCGATCTCTTAGCAGAAATTTGAAAACCGGCTGCAAAACTTTTTGAGTTTTTCTAAATGACTGTAAATTTTTGTGACAGTATGTCAGATAATATTATTCAGTAAATTTGTGAAATCGCTTTAGTAATTTATAATTGTACTAATATCTGGTCTTAGAGTCTTAGTTTTTTCTGTTAATAGTGCTGGTATGTCGCGCGCTGGATGTGCCACATCGCTCGTGCCTGATTGGCCGCTGGGAAGCGTGAAAAAACGCGTACACTCCAGACGTGTCCCGAAGTTCTTTCTGCTACAAAATTTCGCCGCTTTCTCATCGTCAGAATCAATTGGTTCCAGGTATCACTCAGTTGAAATCCAGAATCTTGGTTGACTAAATAATCCGGGATATGAATGTTTACAGCTTCAGACATAATTCTGAGCCAGTAATGTCTTATACATGAAAGTAATTTTGTTGCTTTAAAGTACAAGGCGTGTCTCATTTTGGTGCTGTTTGGCCGGTGCTGAATTCTCAGTTTGACCTAGACCAGCGGTTCTCAGTTAGTTATCCCCAAGTACCACTTCAGGAAAGTGCTCCACCTCGCGTACTCCTTATTGCTGAAATGATAAATAAAAATATGGAAACAGTTTTTCGATATTTATTAACTTTTAATCCAATCACAAAAATATAACAAATGTCTAAAAGGGCTGTTATAACAATTCTAATAATAATGAAAATCACAAATGTTTGTTTAAGTTTAAACGGACAAACGCGCACGTATCTCTTTACACAAATATCAGAAAATTGTATGTTGTTTACTGAGAGACAACTTCAAAAATCTTTGAGTTGAAGTTGGTGACGATGTTTGGTTTTTATATTTGTGTGGCCGAAATTGCGCTCTCGCAAAATGTTAGTAAAAATATTATAGCTGCTTTGCTAACGGGATAAACATCGTTTAGTTCAGTCCAAACATTTTTCCAGTGATTGCTCTGCAAAACGACTCTTGAGGCTGCTGTTGCATGAAATGTCTCTTAGTTCCTCTTGGTGAAAGGGTGGAATGGTTTGCGGAAGAATTGTTTATCCAGTTCCACTGCACCGATATTTATGGGAAATGGATGGGTAATTCTGTGGACAAATTATGGAAGTTGCATTTAATGGCTGATTTTATTTTTTCATTAAAACCGAAGAAGTAGTTTCCAAAATACGTTTCAGATCAAGCATGTCCTGACAGACATTTTGAAATAGTTGATTCAGCTTATTCCTGCATACTAAATATGGTTGTTTATTTATTTATTTATTGACATTCGGTTATGTAACCATACAGCCATCACTTGTAACATGATTCATTATCGTTAACTAATAACATGTTTGAATATACTGATTATTATATTGCATCTGTTAATTATCGTTATACTTATGCTACTTACAATTTTCATTATATTGGTTACAATTTTAAATAGAACTTATCTAAACGTAATTAAAGTCTTTCAGGTATAAAGCCGAATCGCAGTAGCAGTTGATACAATTCGTTTTGAAGTCATTTTGTAGGTATACGTGAGGCAATACCGACATTGGTATTCATGCGTCTAAATTATTATTTTCTTTTGTTCACGTTCGGTTATATGACCATACATCCGTGAATTGTAAGATAATTCATTATACTAAATTATTAACAGGTTTGAGTATACTATTTACAATCTTGCTTATGCTAATTATAGTTGTACTTAGGCCACTTACAGTTTTTATTATACTGATGACAATTTGAAGTCATACTTTTCTACTCGTAATCTGTAAGGAATAAAACAGAATCGTTGTAGTCATTTATACAATTCATTTTATGCTTATTGACATTTTTATTTTTTGATGATGAGGTCTTAGATTTCTATATTTCCATCTTTTAGGAATCTAATAAGGCTGTTGTACACTGCTTTGTCATCACTAACTAGGAGTAGGATTAGGTTGGTAGGAAGAGGGATTCCTATGTTGACTAAATCCTTGATCATGGTATCCTGGGCCTGTTTAAATTTTCTACAGGAAAATATAATGTGGTTGGTGTCTCCTATAGTCTGATCTGAACAATCACAGAGAGGAGATTCTCTCAGACCTAGTCGATAGAGGTGGCTGGGGAATCTTCCGTGGTTGAACCGCAGCCTGGAAATCATTGTTGTTAGTCGTCTGCTTGTGATCCATTTATAAAACCAAGGTTGAGGTGGAATAGTTGTTTGGATGCTTCCATAGTGCGAAGCTTTGGTGGTTAGAGATGTTCTCCATTCTTCTTGCCATTTTTCTTTGGCTCGTTTTTTGATTGTGTGAATTATAGTCTGACGTCGGGAGGTTCATACCATCTTTAAATCCGTTGAGGATGGCCTGTTTTGCTAAAGTATCCACTTGTTCATTGTATTTTATACCTTTGTGAGCTGGAACCCATAGCAGGTAGGTAGTGATTCCCCGTTCTTTACTGCTTTTTATTTGTTTCCTAATTTCTAAGATCGTCATCGTGAGGTGATAATTCCACGTGTTGTAATGTAGCCGTTTTAAGACACTCATGGAGTCCGTTAATATGATGCTTTTGTCCGCTTGGATCATTTGGCTATACTTAACCGCCTCCAGTATGGCTTTCGCTTCAGCTGTGAAAATAGATGTTTCTTCATGTAGCGAGAATTGAGCTGAATGATTAGTGTTGGGACAGAAGAAAGCTGCTCCTACTCTGTTTTCCTCGGAATTCTTTGAGCCGTCTGTGTATATTTTAACTGTGTTTTTCCCTATCTCTGCGAGGAGTCTATTTAGTTTCTGGTTTAAGGATGGGATTTATGTCTCCTTCCAGAAAGTGAATGTGGATTTCTTCTAGTCGGAGTTCGTATGGTTCTTGAAAGATGGGGTGTATGTCGTAAGAAGCTACTTTATCTTTATATTTAGACCAAAGTTTGTAAGCATTTAGAAGCGGGAGCTTGAGTTGGCTCTTTCCTTTGTTCGCTAATGCTTGCATCCTTTCAAATCGATGGTGGAGCGGGTGGGTATTAAGTACCAATTTTTCCATTATGAATTTTTCCTCAAGATATGATCGTCGTATATGAAGGGGAGGTTCTCCTGCCTCCACTAATAGGGCAGTTAATTGGGGTTGAGCGTATTGCCCCGACACAAGCTCTTAGGCAAGCTGCTTGAAGTCTATCTAGTTTTTTGAGAGCGTCCTTTCTAGCATATTGGTAAAACATGGAACCGTACTCTAATAGCGATCTAATTAGTGTTCGGTAAAGTAGTAGGAGCGTTTTTGGGTGGGAGCCCCACCAAGTACCTGACACCATTCTTATTATATTTAGTCGGGAATTCGATTTTGCTATCAGCTGATCGATATGCTGGGACCAGCTAAGGCGGCTGTCCAGCAACATTCCCAATAACCCTGCTTGTTTCTTAAGTGCCAGTTTATATGGACCTATTTGGATACTGTTCGAGTCATGGGTGATTTTTCTCTTTGAAAAGTAGACTACTGATGATTTTTCCAGTGAAAGTTCAAAACCATTGGTGTGTAGCCATTTGATGAGAGCTGTAATTGCCTTGTTCAATAGGTTATGGACTTCCTGTTGTGACACATCGTTGGCATATATAACCACGTCGTCTGCAAATTGGAGTGAGATAATCTTCGTAGGGATGGAGTGGATTATATCACTTATGTATAGTAAAAATAGGAGTGGGCTGAGGATTGCTCCTTGAGGTAACCCTTGATTAACAATACGCGGCCCTACTCGATTTTTCTTTGAGCTGACATAGATTATCCTCTCCGATAATAGGGAGTAGAGTCCTTTCACAAGTTTCATCGGTACCCCTAATGTCTCCAGTTTGTGCATCAAATGAGGGATTCTGACGTTGTCGTAAGCTGATTGGATGTCTAGGAAGACCGCACCCAAATATTGCTTGTTGCAGAATGAGAGGTAAATGTCCGACTGTCAAGATCGCTAGGTTGTCTAGTGTGCTTTTTCCCTTACGAAATCCGGATTGTGAGTTGGGAATCAGGTTGTTCGCCTCCACCCACCATTCTAATCTGTTCTTGATGAGACGTTCTAGTGTTTTTCCTACACATGACATTAAGTGATATCGGTCTGTACGAAGTCGCTTTGGTGGGGTCTTTTCCTTGTTTTAATATTGGAATGATAACCTGGGTTCTCCATTCCGCTGGAATAGGTTCTTTCATCCAAATCTTGTTAAAGATGTTTAGAAGTCTCTGCAAGCCAGCTGGAGGCATGTTTGTTAACATTGCGTAATGGATTCCATCTATTCCAGGTGAAGAGTCGGAGGATCGCTTTAAAGCTTGTTGTAGTTCTGTCATGGTAAATGGCGTGCATAGTTGGTGGTCCGATGCTTCCTGCGGGTTTAGCGCGAAGTTGGAGTCCTCCTCCTGGACTGTGGGAGGAGCGATTTTGTCTGCAATGTCTTCAAGGGTTGTTTTAGGGGTTTCGCTGTTGAAACCATTATTTTTAAACTTCCTAATCGTGGACCAAACAGAAGAGATATTCGAATCCTTCCCCAATGTTTCACAGAATTGGATCCAATTTTGACGCTTTTGCGTTTTGAGCGTTCTTTTTGTTCGTGCGTTTAATTTGTAAATAAGACATATAGTGTTGGAGTCGGGGTTCTTTCTGTATAAGTTAAGAGCGAGTCTTCTTTGGGCTATTGCTTTCGAACATGTTGGGTTCCACCATATTGGTGGGCGACTTTTCTTGGCGTTTTGATAGTCCTTTCGTTGAATAGATTTGTCTGCTGCCTCTGAAATCACATTTGTCAGTTTTTTATAGCTCTCGTTTCCCGTAGATTGTTCTGTGATATCTCTGGAATTTTGTTCAATTCGTCTCCTGTATTGGGACCAGTCGGCTCTATTGACGTTCCATCTGATTGTTGGATGAGCTTGCAGTTTCTTTGATTAGTGGGCATCCGATATTTAAAAGTATCGGATAGTGGTCCGATCCCAATGAATCATTGAGCACTCTCCATGTCAGCTATGGTTGCCAGGTTGGGGGAGCAGAGAGTTAGGTCCACTGCCGAGTTGAGTCTTCTTGGTGATGGGACCATTGTTGGGCTGCCGTCATTTACTATTACCAGATTGTTGTCTTCTGCCATATCCTTAATTGTCGATCCTCTCAGGTCGTTGTAGTGACAGCCCCAGCTCTGATTATGTGCGTTAAAATCGCCGGCCAGAATCATTGGTGAGTTTATTTGGCCGATAAGATTTGTCCAGTCGTTTGGAGTGATTTTTGTTTTTGGGCAGCAGTAAATGGAAATGATGTTGACTGTTGACTGGGTGGTTCGTATCCGTATTGCTACTGCTTGAAAGGGTAATTTGCTCAAATTGAGATTAATCGGTTCGTGTGGAATATTCTGTTGCACCAATATCGCCACTCCTCCTCTACCGTCCAGTCTGTCATTCCTGTACACCTTGTAGGATTTGAAACTGACCTCTCTATTTGGTTTGAACCATGTTTCTGACAATATGGCTATGTCGATATTGTTTTGAGTGAGTGCTGAAATTAGGCTTTCTCTGTTCGCCCAAACTGATCTTCCGTTCCATTGTAAGATACTTAGATATTGGGATACCGTGGTGTTGTTATTTTTCTTATCCATTGTTATTACTTCTTTGGTTACTTTCTTATTATTATGTTAAAGGGCTCCTTTTGTTTTAGTTGTTAGGTTGAGTTGTTCCAGGATGGGGTTGAGCTTCTATTATATGTTGTTCCTGAGATATTGGAGGGCCCTGAGGGAAGTCCATTAACGTAGTGGCAATAAGGTCTCTGATGTTATGTGGTAAGTTACCGGAGAATGCCATTTGTAAGATCACTGTGATCAAGTTTTGTATCTTTTCTACTAGATATTCGTTTGCTGTTTGGGCGTTTTGGCTATAGGGATTATTAGTAATTGGGAATGCTGGTTGGTTTGGTGCCCTCGTAAGAAGTTCTGGCGGTACCTGGGAAGCATTTCTGTGGGTAGTTCGTTGTGTGTCCCTAGGTGGCCAGTTATGATCTTTACCCTTGCTGTCTATTCTGACCGTTGGTTTCTGTTGGTGGGGTGGAGGGCATTCTGATCGACTTTGTATCTTTAGAGGGGCTGTTGGTAGTGGATTCAGGGTATTCTGAACTGTGGTTGGAACTTTTATAACTTTGTTTGTAGCTCTAATCATAGAAGGGTTGGTTGCTTGATTATAAAATGTTCTCTCTCTATTCTGTGTCAAATGTTCGGCTGTTATTGTGGCATAAGTTTTTTGTTCGATGCTTGCTAGCGCCTCCTGGTAAGATATTCCCTCGTAAGCTCTTTTCCTATTTATCTGTAGTTGGTTTTGGTACTGAGGGCAGTTGCGATCAGTGGAGAGATGGGGCCCGTCACAATGGGCACAAGTAGGTGGTCCTGAATTTTTACATTCTTTGAAATGGTGGTTTCCAGAACAATGGCTACATCTAGGTTGACTCCGACATTGTTTACTATTATGACCGTACCTCAAACATTGGAAACATTGAAGGACCGAAGGGATGTACGGTTCTACCGGGCATCTTACTCCATGGATTATCACGTATTCTGGACGGCGTTGCGCTTTGAAAGTAATTGCACAAACTGGGATGGGTCTTCTCTGGTCTCTATCGGTATCACTTGTATTTTTGGTGAATCGCCTTATTCGTACTACTTGAACGTCACATCTTATCACTTCCATTATCTCCTCTTCCGTTAGTGAAATGTCTACATTTCTTATAATGCCTTGGCGGGTTGTTAAGGAAATGGGGATGTAAGCTTCCATGTTGTGTATAGGGAAAATTTTGCTTTGGGCTAGGGCGTTAGCACTCGGACCGGAAATTGTCTCGATTCTAATACGGTTTCTGCCTGACTTAGTAATGTTCACTATGTTTTTGGTTACTAATTCACCTTCATGGTGGATCAGCTTGCCGACTGCCATGGGATGTAGTCTACCAACGTTACTCACTTTGATTTCTACAAAAATAATATATGGGCCTCCGTCATACCATTCATATTTGTTCGCTATTTTAACCACTGGGCCAGTGCTTGATCGTTGATCACTTACCGAAGTCGGTACTGGGGTAGTGTTGCTTCCTATTGCCGGTGTTGCTACGATGAGATGCTGATGTTGGTTTCTGCCAACTTCCACCCTTGGAAGTTTTTCAGAGCTGTCGGCTGCTGTTGTGTTGTCGGCACTTGTTGGGCTGCTTTTGTAGAGGCATTTCTTCTTTTGATGATGGTAGCACTTTTGTGGAGTTGTCTAAGTTTAACACTGGTTCAACGCTTCACCGACTACCTCTCCTATGTTGGAACCTATACCGTTCTCGTGAACTGCACTACCGACAGGGAGGCCGATTGGACCACCTTGTCCATAATCTCCACCAAACATGGTGGAGATTATGTTATTTGTAGAACTTAGATTGTCGCTGTTGCACTGGTAGTTAAATAATTACTCAAAAGCTTTAAAAAGTCAGTCTATTCACCGTAGTAAACTATTTCACTCACTAAAACGAGAATAATTGAATGAATATAACGTTTTTTGAGCGACAGAATGCTATGTAAACAACCAGAGATATTGACTGAAATATGGTTGTATCCTGGCATTGAAGTCTCAAATTCAGCTCATTTAGTATGGTGAAAATAGGCGACAAGAAGCAAAAAGCAAAATTTTGCAGCCATAAAGGGTCAATTTGCATCTATATGTGCTCATAAAGCCCTTGCTCTACCAGAACAACTCTGTTTCATGTCTCAACTCAAATATACTCGAAACAACTCTTCCCCTGCGCAGTCAGTGTACTCCAGTATGTAACGACAGGGTCTCATGTTCACTATCAAGCTCTCTCTCTCTCTCTCACACACATAGTTTGACTGTGTTTTGGCGATAGAAATATTTGCGTCATTTTTTTTTCAATTATTTTTGTGATTTCCTTAACCAAGAGATTACCGCACGTACTCCTTTAAGCAACCTTACGTACTCCTTATTGTTGAGCACCTTTCACGGTGTGCAACATTTTAACCAATTGTGTACTTACACTTAAAAGGGCAGACGTTGGCCTTGCCGATGGTCTGTCCCTTACTTTAAATAATGAGACTAGAAACGTGACTAGTGTTTTAAAATTTTGTGTATTGGCCGGTCTGGTGCCTAAAATTTTAGCAGATTGGCCTAGTTTTAAGATGAATGGATGGCCCTTTTACAACAACCCGTCCATGTACAGTTGTAGTTTTAAAATCTTTGTCTCGCTGGCCACTATACCGTCAGCAAGACATTTAGTGTTTTTGATTGGTTTTTTTATACAGTGTTGGCCTTTTACAACCAACCAGCAATTGTAAAGTTTTAGGTCTTAATGGCCCGTTTACAGCCACATTTTTTCGGTTTCTTTTATTCTGCTGTCTGTATGGCCGACCCTTTTACAGCCGACCGTAAGACACCAATTTAGTTAATTTTTAAGCCACGTAGTAGGCCGATTATCATTATGGCGCTAATAATCACGCTGTCAACACACTCTAAAGCCACAACGTACCCCTGGGAGTACGCGTACCACTAATCTAGGCGAACGGGGTTGCACGTTCAGAGAATTGTTTTTTGCGATGTACTCCTTTCCGCAGTGATAAGGAATTCTCTTTCCCTACTCTAAATTCGATAAGAAAACCTTGCAACGCAGTCTCTCCGATATACTTGGAGATTGCACGTAACTGAGAGACACTGGCTGTTGCGTCACCAGGCAGAGCCACTGCAGGACACTTGGTGGCGTTTGAGAGTATGATTTACAAGTCCCTTTGGTCTGGGTCAGGTGAGGCTCTTGTCTGTTTGCGTACTGAAATTGGGTCCGCCTTTGATGTGCCTCTGATTGTGCCGTGGTGGCAGCGAAGTGGGGCGCTTATTGCGCTGTGCAACCAGAGACAGAGTATCTCAATCAAGTCGCACTGCCCGTTTCAGGGTCTCGGCGAACAGTTGATTACACCATTAAGGGAAAGAAGCAGTGTTAGAAAAACAGTTAGCTTACTGCTTCCAAGTTATTCACCTGCTTTACACAACCGAGGTATCAAATATGCAGTCACTTATGTGGGAAGGACTGGCTACAAACACACTGATGAGAAACATCATTATCCGGTAATATAAACAAACTATGTTCTTAAAATACTTGTTTTTTGTCCCACTACGACATGATTAACCTAACTTTAACGCTGAAGTAACACGTAAAAGTTTTTCAATACTGCAATATGAGCTTAAAGTGGATTAATTCTAATTTTTTGTTTATGATATTTATTTTCCGCTCATTCAAGAGTTTAAGTGGATTTTCTATGTGTTTCGCGAAATAAAAAATGGAAATAAAATCAAAGTAGGATAGGAGGTGAAAGTATATCGAGAACTGGATTTCTGGTTCCATAGTAAAATACCTTTGGTTGCTGGAATTAGGAATTGAAACAAAGTAACTAAAATGAACTTCTGGAAAATGATACACAGCGAGATCAAATAAAAATTTATTTTACAACAAAAATACAAATTAGCGTTAGCTTCCACAAGTTTTATGCATATTTATTACTAAAATATTAGTTATATTACTCGCTATTTTTGACCCCGCATCAGAAATGAGCAAGACTGATGATTTCAACATAGTGACTCAGAAAATGATGCTTTGTAGAAAAGTGCTATCATATTTAAAGTGCCAAAATATTTAAATTTATACTGGTGTACAATTAAGAAAGTAATACTATTCTAAATATGTACGTAACGTGCGAAGAAAAATTTAATCTAATGAATTTTTTTATGGATTGAAGCCACATTATCTCGTAGATTTTTTACAAAATTTGAGTACGCATCTACTGCATCTCCGTTATATCACAAATTTATTTCAAGACTTTTTCTAAAAATCCTGACTGAAATTATTTTACACTAATAGTATTACTAGTATTAAAGATCTGGTGTCAGAATTTCCCACCGACTACGCAATCCGCCTCTGTCATAGTCGTATACCACCGGTTATAGGGGACCGACAGTTTAACAAGGAATCTGAATCACTGGGCGCCATACTGTACTTTTTATGAACAAAACTAACTTTTGCTAGAGTAATTCTTAAAACCCGTAAAAATTCAACCGAGAGCGGGGATATCTCACTACTCAGTCACATACCTTAACTAACTGAGACACCAGACCATGATTAAATACTAATTAAAATATAATTTTTAACAATTATTTTGATGACATTTGATATTGAGAATCAGTTTTAAAAATGAAATTCTGCTGCTTCGGACAAAAGTGCATTACACGTCATGCAGTAATTTTTTTGGATCGTTTCTATATGGTATTTGTACAATAATAGCATTGATATTGAAAATGAAGATAGCGAGTTCTCAATTAACCACTTTAATTAAGACAATAAAAAATTGAACGGTATTAAAGTTGTGAAATATATACATGGGTTTAACGAGGAAATTTTAATAATGAAGTATCGGTACTATAGAAGTACAGGTTAGATAAATCTGATTGACTAGAAAGAAGAATCACGAAAAAAATGTTGGGCCCAATTAAAATAAAAGAACTACGGCAATGAAGAAGCAATAAGGAAATATACCAAAACAGAAAACACAACGGAATCAATAAGAAAAAGGAGGTTGCTGTTTTTTTAGTCATATCTATAGAATTGATGATAACAGATTATTGAAATGGATATTCAATTACCTTTTGGGGAAAAGTCAACAACGAGCTGGATTCAAGAGGTCAAGAAAGATTTCAATTAAATAAGAGAAGAGGAAATAATGAAAAAAAAGACATCTTTAGAAATAAGGTATTAATTATGAAAGTATTCCAAGAAGAAACATAGTGAAATGATGAAGTAATACTGTATTGAACGGAGGGGGGAAAAAACAAGAAAAAAGGATGATGAACTGAAATTGGCACGTGATCCCAGCAGGTCTCACCGGAAAGAAGTAGTGTCGTAATTTTTTCCGAGTAACACTGCAAAGAACAAGTAATGTAGTAGAAGCAGCATGTTTGGCTGAACATAACTGAGCATGGAGGCACCAGAAGCTCTTCGTGATCCGCTACAGAAGCTCGTGCCGCGAATCCTTTGTGAGGAGCTCATCTCCCGTGCATTGCGTGTTGCAGCATTCAAGGCGAGCGAGTGCTTTGCTGCAGTCGCCTAGCAGGTACTTTTTGTGTGGCGACTGCGTAAAAGAAACGCTCAAGAGGCTCAGTAGTTGACGCCAAAAGCAAAGTCGTCCCGCGTTTAACGCTAATGATTCCAGGAACAGCACACCGTTTCCACCCCCAACACTTTCCATATAAGATCGGAGAATGGAAACAATAACCTAAATCAAACATTAGTTATTTAAAATTAATACCATGATCACCTTGAAAGCCTTTTTTGCTGTCATTTAAGATCGTTTTTCCATCTACAGTAAACTTATACACGTCACAACTCCATGGTTTCTGATTTTCTTTCCTGTTGCACTTGATTTATGCATTATTATTTGGTAGGTTCTTAAAGAGATATTTTCCTTGAAATCATGGTTAAATTTAAATCTCTTTATCAATTCTATCAAACCGCACTGAAAAATAATACAGACTGTTCCCATAGTTAGAGCTTAAATATTTGATTTTTTTCCCCTTATAAATACGGAGAATTTATGAGCTTTCCTCTTATGATTTAATTAGCAAGTCAGAATAAAATTATATATCAACATTTCCACATCAAAGGAAATAGCGTGTTGTAGATCGAAAAGGCGCAATTGATCTCGAATACATTTCAGCTGGCGCTCATTTAAATTAGAAAATAGAACATAGCATCAGTTAAAAATAAAAAGAACTATTCTTACTGAAGAATTATAATCACTCTTCCGAAACACTCAATTTGTTCTGTAGAATTGTGTCAGTCAGCAAAAACAATATTTTACTTTGCATCACATTAACTACAGGATTCTGATATCGCCGTAATATAGCCTCGCATGTGCGCACCTTGTGACAATCAGCGCACGACTCTCGTCTTGCACTTGCTCAACAACCAAAGCTTTTAATATCAGTTACCGCTGTGTTAATGCTAGTTACCGTGACTAACTTATGCTAGCCCAGAGGACTACACACACTGCTGACTGTGGAGCCTGTAAGGAACTAGGCTGCTATACCGGGGCTATAGTATCGCCTTGGTGCCTTAACTTACACTCTTGTAGATTCACAGTTCTCAGTAATACTTGCTTAAATTTGATTTGATTTAATTTGACCATGTAGCCAGGATGACTCAACTGAATGCCAGGTCGCCACTAAATTTGTTACCCCCAAATTTAGAAAAGGGTTCGAGCAAACTACTAAAGCACACAGGTTTACTGTTAGAAAAATCAAAATTTTATTTTCAAAGTCACAAGTTCAAAATTGCATTTACAGTTGAGCAGGCATATCGAACTCTCTTTTCCAAAGTTACAGATTGTGGAGAGAAAACTAACCGACCGAAACCCCTTTAGCAAAATTAAAAGTTCTCAACAGTCATTGAAGTTATGATTTAACACGACACGGTCCAACATGATTGAACTAGCCCACATGGCGAGTTACAACCAGCGCGACGAAACAGACGACCGAAACCGACCACAGGCAGGAACAGACAGACCGGAACAGACCCCCGGCAAGAACAGACCGGCTCTTTTATCGAAACTACGAGAACCAGTGACGTCAGCAACTGTATCACATCTTTTTCCTCCGCGTAGCTCAAAGAGTACGAAATTTATTTGAAGATCCCTACTATTAAAAAATGTTTAAACTTTGATAGTATCTGGACTTATCTACTAGAAGTCCAGCGGCAGTATCTTGAGAAATTTAGAGTAATTAATTTTAATGTTTTAGCTGTTTAAGTCACCGCGTAGTGATACATTCAAATTTGGGTAAAATCCCTAAGTGTTCTAGAACTTTTTACGCGCGTGCACAACAATCTGCGACAATCTATTTTACAAAAACTTAATTTCCGGACAAATGCTTAAACTTTTTATGAAAACCCATATATGTATGAACTCGTCTTGATTAGGGCTATCCACTGATGTAAAATTTAAATTGATATTTCTTTTAATAAAAAAGCTTATTATTTTCTCTTAATTAAAATCACTAATTAGACTTTACCAAATTGTTTAATTTTACTTCCAAAATATCGGGGATAGTGCTGACTACAGCTGGTGATAAAAGATCAGTTGTCGCTTTACTGGATTTAAAGTTATTACAAATCTTAGAATTTCACTATTCTGATCGCGTGCTTCAAAACTTAAACAAACGGGAATAACTCTTAAACCAAACGTTTCCCGATATGATAATTACACTTTAAAATGATTTTTATAATGAATTACAACTGTGAGCAAGATTACAGGGAAATTACTTAAAGTTGAAAACTGTACTTCTCGAAATTTCTAAGTCCCGCCTAAGCAAAACTAGAATTTGCCAAAATTCTAAGGTGCTTACAAGCCCCGTTATACAAATAATCAAATTACATTCATCACCACATTATTTTATAGAGATACTACCGGAGTTCCCGCCGTTGCCCGGTATAGTTGGCGTAGATTTACCCGTAAGCTATTTTTATTCAAGCAATGAGAAATATGTACACCAAGTTTCATAAACTTTCGCCATCCATTTTCGGATTTAAAGCAAATCTAGGTTCAGCCGCCTCCTTAGAAGAAAGGGGTGGCTTGAAGTTGATTTACCCATACACTATTTCTATTCATTTATAATTATTTATATGTACCAAGCTTTATTAATTTGGTTCCAGCCATTTCCGGTACTAAATTAACCGGCGATTTAGCCGCACAGTTCTAAAAATGGGGTGGGATGGATGCCTTGATACAGAATGTCTGTTTCATTTAGGTCCAGGCTACATTTCAACCTAATTAAAACATCTGCAAATGTTGCTGCTCGCAAATCGAAACATGATCTGCACGTGCACTAATACATAGCACATACATAAAAATGTATCTTGTGTGTGTCTGTTCATATAAGAATCACGCAAAAAATACAGATTTTTAAATGGACTTTCAGAATTTTAAAGCTTGGGATCAAGGTTAAAATTTGACGTACGTCTTAATACATAACGACACATTTATTTTACGAATGCTTTAGCATTATCTGAAAACTGCTGAATATATTTTGACTGAGTTTTCATTTTCTGTATCTCAAAACCGTTTGAATTTACCCTCACAGATCTAAAGAACACATTTCAGTCCTCTTCTCAGGAAATTAAATTCCACGTCGATTTACTACTACAACATTAAATGTCCATTCAGAAATGTGTATAAACTTTTATGAAAAATCATTCAACAATAAGTTCATCGTCTATGCCATCAAGAGCAAAAAAACTCTTGTGCTTATATGGGATTCTACGATAACCGAGATGCCTCAGTTTCATCGTGGATTCCCATTTAACTTCATGAGACAAATCGAAATAAAATATTTTTTTTTATATTTGCTTATTTTTCTCGATAATTGTCCCTCACATCTGAGATGGTTAGGTTGAAATGCAACCGAGATGTGATTTCTGTTAGATTATGGAGTCTCATCTAACTTCTATGTTGCGATATCGTATCCCTTAACTGAGGTAGTTAGGTTGAAATGCTACCCGGATGAGAAAAAATTTGGCCAAAGGGAACTATATGCTGAACATGTACAATAGGTGCTTTAGTTTCTTCCTAGTGGTTAGGTTGAAACAAGGGCTGGACCAGAAAAAATCGGAGAGTAGTCTACATCGCGATATATGTCATCAATAACATAGCGTTTATGAATTTAGATTATGATTAGATTATGTCAGAAACTAACATGTATAACACAAAATGAAATTGAAAGACATTCAGTTTTCCTAAACTCTATAACACAAAATTCTATTAATCACTGTGAAGTGAATGAATAAACTTTGTGCTCCAAACGCCAAATATTCAGCCTTTTATTGAAATACCGAAAATGAATTACTGAAAAACATAATCTGTAGTAAAAGAATGAAAACTATATTAGTCGTCATCTACAGTACTATCTCAAATGCCAGGAAAATTCTAGTATTAGTGTTACCTGTATGGTTGAATATAATGTATCTAGAATAATATTATCGTAAATAAATTAATGTTTTTATTGTAACAGTAAAGATGATAGCCAAAGACATTATAATTGTGCTGCCAGTGTTCGTGAACAAAGAATCTCTGTTGTTATTAGTTTCTTGCATTAAGTACGGCTATTTTTGGCGTTTAAAAATTAAATCTCCCAAATTAAAGGAAAGGATATTTGAAGGTTTATTTAGCGTGGAGTATGTAACATAGGTATTACTATTAATTACTTTCGATTCTTTTATTAAAGGCTATGGTCAAAGAAATTGTAGCTGCGTGTTAAGTACGAAGCATGGTAAGAAGTATGCCACATCTGGTAGTTCCATCTTTGGTATTTATCACCATACGTTGAGAATTTCATTTAATACTGCAGCATTATTTAACGCAGAAACATAAGACATTCCAAACAACTGAATTGAGATTCTAAATATTAAAACGGTCAAAACCCCATCGAAATGTGCTCAGTAGTTTCTGAGTTTTTCTAGTTCAAATTTATCCGGTTTTAGTTTTATAGATATAGATAAAATTAATGAAAGAAAATAAAATGATTGTTGGGGTGCTATATTGTCCCAACTTGTAACATTTTGCATTTTATATTATTTTTTAGTGGTAGAGAACAACCACAAAATTCGCTCTGAATCGATGCGATATATTTTTGCTACCCCACCAATCAAAAACGTTTGCGCGTCTTGCAAAACCAGTTTTTGAAGTCACACACGATGTTGCTGGAAAACGTCTGTATTTTCCGAGTTATATGGAAATCCTATATTTCTTGGAAAACTACTTTTCATTTAGAGCATCCGTGCTGTAGTTGTCAGCGCACTAATTAACGAATATAATAGATTATAAATCAAAATTCCGTCTGGAAACAACTGTTGATGTTAATGTTACTTTATTCCCATACGCGTTTCGCCCTTATGGTGTGGGACATCGTCAGTGGTTGTGAATTTGTTTTACATGTGTTTCATTACATTTTGACAAAAGCATTACAAATTATTATATACATATTTACATTGTACTTCCAGCTAGGCATTGACGATACACCACACCATAAGGGCGAAACACGTATGGGGAATAAAGTAACATTAACATCAACAGTTGTTTCCAGACGGAATTTTGATTTACAATGTAAATTTGTATATAATAATTTGTAATGCTTTTGTCAAATGGAATGAAACACATGTAAAACAAATTCACAGCCACTGACGATGCCCCAGTCCATAAGGGCGAAACGCGTAGGGGAATAAACTAACATTAACATCAACAGTTGTGTCCAGATGGAATTTTGATTTATAAGTTGTTGAACTGCGGAAGATGGCCTACAACCAGATTTGCAACGAAAAAAATGTTTGTGCTTCGTACATCGACTAGGTATTCCTTGACCGGCAGGTCTTGCACTGATTGTGACTTACTTTATTAAAGAATGAGTATCTACTGTGCAGAGAAATGCTTCGAGCACGCCTGTTTCTGCCTCGGCTCCTGAGCCGCGCGCTGGACGCGCCGTGCCGCCCCCCGCAGGCTGTAAATTGGCTGCTCGCGGCGCTGCGTGAGGGTCGTTTCCGGCGGCGGAGTTGACGCCTGCTGCGTCTTATCTCCGCGGCTTCCGGCGTCGCAGGAAGCTGCCTGGCGTCGTGGAGATGGCGGCCGCTGGGCTGCCTGCGGGAGCGTCTTCCCTTAAGGTCGAAAATGCTCGTCATAATGAACCTTCAGTGAAGTTTGTCGAAGAGTTTGTTAATTCTCATTTTCATTCCCTTAAACAGTGCAGAGTCAGGCAATTGTAAAAAAATTCCCATTTGTATAGTGAAAGGAATTTGGGATCCCATGTAAACGCTTCAACGATTTTCATTATGACGCCGGTCTGCCTGGTTGTTTGTTCTAAGTTTTATGTCATCATTGGTAAATTAAATTGTTTAGATGTTTGGAATCATTTCCTTTAAGTGAAAAAGGAATTTTGTCAACTTTTCACTACTACCTGTATAGGTTAAAGCTGACGGCATGGTTGGACATTGGCAGAGCTTTTGTTATAGGTTATATTCATGGAAATCGAGAGGTGTTATAACTGCCATCAGTCCCAGACCTTTAATGAAATCGTATTTTAAGAATTACTAGTTGCCCCGACAGACTTCTTTGTGTCAAAAGTTATTGGCCTGTCTTAGTCCAATAGAAAAAATAAATAAATAAAACGTATTTCAGAGTGATCACTTTATTTATCGATTCAATGTCTCAATAATAAATAACGATTACTTACAAAAATAAGTTTTCTGTTCCGTACACCACAAGACGTTAGTAATAATGTGATGATATTTTTACTGTAATCCTTACACGATTCCGGTACACGATATTTTTTGTTTGATTACCTGGCGCGTAAACAAATAAAGCTGACGGTTTTCCAACGCGGGAGCAGGCAACATACAACTGTCCATGAGAGAAGCATGGGGTTTCAAGATTAACGCCGCAAACACTCAACGACTGACCCTGGGATTTATTTATGGTCATAACGAAAGCAAGCCGCACTGGAAATTGCAGTCGTTTAAATTCAAATGTTATGTCAGTTGGTACCATTGATATGCGAGGTGTCAACACATCTTCTCCCTTATATTTTCTCTTTAGAATGGTTGCTTCGGTCACATTGTTCAGTAATTTTTTCACTGATAGCTGTGTGCCATTATAAAAACGAGGTTGTCTGATATTTCACAACATTATGACCACCGATCCTACTTTTAATTAAAGATTATGAGGCGGCAATCCTGGCAAATCCAGTGAGTTCAAAAATTCTGGTGGACAGTTAACCACATCATCTTGGTTAGTTGCGCAATCAACTGATTTGTATGTCCTTAGTTCAACGGCAATTTTGTTTTGAATTTTGAAATTTATTTAATTTACATCTAATATAGCTCGCTCGCTCAACCAAAAATGATCTCTATAATTTTGAGCGACCTTTGGGAATATCTTTTGTATGAGCTCGGTTTTTGATTCAGTAAAATGACAAAAATTGACAGGAAATGTAATGCAGTCGTTCCAAACGTCTACAGGGATTTTTCCATTACCATCGTAATATCCTAATCCTTTCAATTTCATTTTGCTCTTCACGTTGCTGTGTAGTCCGATTAGTTGAAAATTAGCTTGGTTTGTAGCGTTTCGAGTTCTTCGACCCAAGTTGCTGCGCCCGCGTCTTACAGGCGGCATGGGTCTAAATGTAAACACACTGAACAAATAAACACACAATTGATTTTCGAGAGAAGCGAAAATTTAAAAACAACGAGGAAAATGCCACGCACAGAGGAAGTGATGATGACACGTACGTCAGTAATATTATTTTCGTTGATCACACGCAATCCCTGTTATTCGAAGTTTATTTAGGGCAGCCATAGATTAATATCCATACAGCCTAAAAACGCATACTAAAGAAAAACCTAACGCGTCTTTGTTTTGTTTTGATTGACTGGTTTGTATGGGAAAAGTGTTGTTTTTACTATTTTCTTTCCGATTTTTACGTTTTTTCTCTCCACAAGAACCTTCCTTGTGCCTTAACGAATCTATAAAAAACAAGAATTAGCCGAATTGGTTGAGCCGTTCTCGAGTTTTGCGTTTAGCAACACATTTGGCGATTCATTTTTATTATATAGATTTGAAGCAGGCTGGGAGTTGAGTAAATATGGTTTTATATATTTTTCTTGATATTAATTGTGAATCTGTGGAAATGACCATTGTTTTGTGGAAAAAAACTAAGTAAATACTATTTAATATGTTCAAGGACAGTACTATGCAAGAAAAATTATTGAAGTGAGCTACGATGTTAGAGGGCAATTTGCGACCGTTTGGACTGATTTAGAACGATAATTTTGTGTTTAAATATCTTTATTTTCATTTATCTGCATTTCATAATGATTGTGAATGATTTTGTATTAATTCTGATTGTTTTAATACGATTTTAATTGTTTAAATATTATTAGAATTCCTGAAACGTCGGTCGGAAGTCTTTGAATTATTCTGGAATTTTTCTGTGAAACCTATATAAGCTATCGGCAGAGTGAGTGTTGTATTCAGTATTCAGTATTCAAAGAATTGTGAACGTTATAATCGCTGGAGCATGTGTTTACGTTTTCACCTATTATCTTTGGAGTTAGATGTCTTAAAAGAAAATAATAAAGTTGAATGTGAATCTTCTTGGACTCGTTATTTTTTTTTTTTTTAGACGAGATACCTATGTTTTTATTTTAAGCCGAGGACAGAACAGAAAGGATATTATTATTTAGATGATTTTGAGGGAGCTTGATTAGCATACTAATAAATTATTTTTGAACGGAACATTGCTAAAATACGTATATTTTGGTGTAAAGATAAAGGCATTGATTTGTTAGTGATGATCAAACTTAGTTTCCTATTACCATCTAAGTTATCGTCAAGTAGGTCGACAGTTTATTTTATATAGTAAAATGTATGGAGTAGTAGAGCGGGTACGATTTAGCATCAATCCTGGGTTGTTGAGTATATTTATTTGAAAGTGTTATCTGTAGGTTTTGGTTAATTTTTTAATATTGTTTTCTTATTAGGTGACTATAAAGAAGAGTGAAGAAGTAAGGTTTTGTTTGTATATGGGAGTGAATTTTCCAAACTTTTTTTTTGTGTTCATTAGAATGTTAACACAGATGGACGAACAAATTGATATGATGAAAATATCAGGGAACTGAAATCGTAAATTGTGTCTAGGGATGAATATGTGCTCTCCTGATATGCGCAGTCATTGACCAAATTGCTAAAAAAAACCCAACCAAATCAAAATTTTATTACAAGAAACTGAATTATGATATAATTTAACAAGTGCTACATCAAGCTAAAATACCACATAAACAGTAATCTGTATATTTAGGAAGAAATTCGTGGAGCATGGTCTTCAGAAGTGTGAAATATGATCCAAAAAAGTTCAACGTTTTGTTAGGGCTTTACAGCTAGTCGATTACACCAGAGTCAACAAAGGATTGGGAGCAAGGGACTGGAAGGAATTCAGACAAATCATCTTGAAGGAACATACCCAGTTTTCACCTGGAATGATTAAAGGAAACCATACAAAACTGGAATCTCGAGGGTTGGAATGGGGTCTAAACAGCGCTTTACTGAAAGCCAGGAGCGTTAACAGATCATTCCCCAGGCTCGTAGGGAATCTCTCTTTTTACACGAGACTGAAAACGGGAAAGAAGAATAAGCTTCTAAGTTCGTATAAAACATTTACAGAATAAATAATTAATTTTCACAAGTAAATGATATAGAGATAAAACGAGTAAAAATTGCCACTGGGGCTGAAATTGTTCTCAGATTACGCTTAGGTTCAATAAAAAAGATATCAGGGCCTCAAAAAATTAAAGAATTATCTCTAAAATATTTTGTTTTGAATGTGGTTGACTTAATCATTTGCTTGAGTATTACGACACATAATCAAATGTTTAGTAACAAACCGTTAATGCGAACCGGCACCAACTCTTTCATGAATAACTGTAACCAAGCCCTCAACAAACAATCGCAAATCGATATTACATTATTTATCTCTGAAAAGATGATTAAAATCGTATGCCGTTATCCACTCGAGTATCTTTTACCATCGAAATGGTTTCTACATTGGTGCACTAAAGAGACTTTGGTTTTAGAAGACACCTTTATTCGTTTATGTACAAATTTTGAGGTCTTGAGTTCGTGGAGAATGTTTGGTGTTTTTGGGTGTGGTTCATAGATCTCCTCATTTGTCACACTGGTCACCGTTCGTTAAAAGTGTTTTAATGAAATAAGGAGTCAATGGTTTTGATACAATCTGTTAACTGGTGGTATAAATCATCCGTAACACACTACTCCCAACAGCGACCATCTGATTTCGTTTTTTTGCAAAAGAAAAAAAGATTGTATGCTCTTTTCAAGCAAACCAGAAATTTTCTTCCAAAACTATGACAGTGGAAAAGTGTGATGCCAAAAATATTTGAATAACTTTATGTATGATAGAGTTATATGGAGAAAAATTTTATAAGAATTATCTGACTGACAAGCTGGAACAAGTGAAGCCTAACAAATAAGCATCAGTTGAATGAGAATGAGCAGAAACGAAACAATGATCCGCATGTGGAAGCAGCACTTAAATAAGCAAAAGAAAAACTCTGGCCTGGAAAATTGTTTAGGAAGAAAGAATATCTGTGATGTAACTGGCTACTGATATTGTCGCCTTAAGCCGACGAGACTGAAGTTACATGATTATATATATGAAGATTATGACGGACATGACATATGAAAAAACTAATTGCAACGCAAATGTTAAAAATACAAACAGATTAACGGATATTACATCCGGCTGTAACATCTAGCAGACTGCGGAATGTGCCTTGTGGCATTTCGTGTTTCTAACACAAACCGATTGTCCATTACTTTTAAGAACCAACATGATAGTAAATTTTATTGTGTGATTTGTGTTTCATTGAAACTGTGTCAAGGTTCGTAAAATTTCGTTTCATAAATTGATTCGTCCCTTTTATTCAGTGATTCTTTGTTCGTTTTCAAATGATAGTAGTTATTGTCATGTTATGCTGAATTTAAAATAAAATTTCTTTCCTTTTTGATAATAGTAATAACAAATATTATTTGAGCTATTTGAATTTATCACATGTACTTGATTTGAAATTTTTGAGAGACACGTGTATCGCTATATTGCTTATTTTGTATATAATTAGGAATTTTTTTTTTTAAATTGCTAAATGTATTCAATTCTTTCTTAAAACGTTTGTCAGGCATTCCGATGTGCGGCTGTGGTTTAATGTAATATAGTTATTGATTTTCCACGACCATATGGGTATCATAAATCTTGTGGAATAGGCTGTGTAAATAGTGTGAGAGCTACAGTTTGTCATGTAAGGCTCAGCGGAGCAAAGACAGTGAGACTGGCAAGATGATGGTAATAAACGGCAAAGTAGACAGCGATTCAGGACTCGCTGAAGTGTTCGTGCTCCTAAATTACCTTGTTTTGCTTAGTCCCAGATCAATAACTGTAGGTCTGGCATGGATGGAATCTTCACAGTGCTGGATGACCCGCCGAAACATTACATGTGGTGGCAACGTCGCCAACGGAATAGTTACTGGGTCCTGCTCGCCTACGGTAGATAGTGGCAGCATAGATCAGGAGGCTCACAAATAGTGGCTTTATTGGGAGAATTATAAGAGTAACGCCGATTCTCTGGTCAGTCAATCGTGTATGTCTGTGAGATAAATGAGGGAATGACTAGACAGTGAACAATCAGCTGTTTGTTGCAAAAATACTGATCTTTATATTTTTATCTTTTATGGCCAATCACGATCGAATGCTGTTTTCTGAGTCCCACGATTGGTTTCCGCGGAACAGGGATTTCTGAGAGGAATACCGGCATTTGATTTCTTGCGATGATTGAAGAACCAGTTTTCGTCTTGGAATTCTCACTGTGGAATTTCCAAGTTTAGGACAGACTTAGATAAGGTCTCTGGGCCGTTGCTTTGTACTTTTTACAGTGCAAGTGATACAATCAAGCCCGTTTTATCTGTGACAAGCTGACATCTTGTGGTATAACGGAGATGAATAACTATAATAATTACTCTTAGAGAAAATTGGTAGTTACGGGTAACGTTTAGATAAACAGATGAAAGATAGCTCAGGACCGACGAACTTGGTGAGACCTTGTCGTGTTCGTTTTGAATTTAAAGTTGCTTGCGGAAGAGAACCTGTATAACTTCGGATGATTAAAGATGTTATGACATTATAAATAAAAAGGAATCAAATCATATAAGTTCATTGGTTATTGGCGAAGCTAGAAAACTTCAGAAGAAATTACATTAAATAATTAAACAGATATTTTTACTACGACTACGAAATAAATAAGTAGAAAATACGAGCTAAGACAACAATATACGACAACATAAATATACGACAATCTACGCCTCCTACTATCAGATGGGAGTCTTACGGACATCCGACGCCTCTCTCCGATTTACGCAGAAGACGAGCTATTACTCCTAAGTCCTAATCGACAATTAACTGCAATGGTAGTTCTCCACTGTACATCGACACTTCGTTCACCAGCCATTGCAACCACCTGGTAACTAAGGTTAATTGCCACTATCTACTGTAGGCGAGGAGGACCTAGTAACTATTCTTTTGGTAACAGCCAAAATACACTGCTTGACGAAAATAAAAAATGAAGCGTCCTGAAGGGAAGAAGGAAACTGAGTCGAGGCAGAGACAGTCAGCTGAGAACAACTACAGATACCTGATGAAGACAGCAGAGTCAGCTGTCGAAACGTCTTGTTTTTACACCACCATCCGGCGGGACACCCGAGAAGATTTTGTTGCATCGATACGCCGGGAAAGTCTCCACTCACACACAAGTTTCACTTTATTTCCTCCTCCCGTTCTGCGTGCTTCACTTTTTTTTATCACTCAGTACAGATAATTTGTCTCATGAATTTAAAATTTTTGAATCTTGTGATAAGACTATTTTTGGTTGTTTGTGCATTGTTTGATTTACATTCAGTAAACATCTATTTTCATTCATTTTAGGAATAATATTAATAAATGGTTTTAGAATGTCGTATATAGATTTATTGGGGTTATATTGTTTGGGCTAAAAATATGAGGTCAGTATAGCATTGCAATGCCTAAAAAACTTTATAAATTAATAAAAAAATATGTATGTAAATAATATGTTTAGTCAATGCTGCTTAGTATAAAGAATTAAGAAAACTGGTAAAAGAAAGTAAGTATTTCAGTTCAATCTGAGATTACAGCAAAGTTACTGACACAAGTAGTAAATAAATAGAGATGATGGACTTTCAATGCCCAGTTTCTTTATTGACTGATCTTGCAGCTGACATTGCTACATACCATTTATCATTAAACTGTTTTGTTCCGGTAACTATTCTTTTATGGAGTTATTTGTTAGCATCAATAATTTTTTCTAAATTTCGTGATTTTGTGACGATTATTTTTACAGAAAATTATAAAAATTTAACTAAACTTCTTAACAAGAATTAAAAATTAGTGGACTTTGCCAAAAATAATTACTTGCTATTAAATATCAAATGGATATATTTTAATAATGTAAAAACATTTATTTCCACCATCATCGATATCAAATTACATGATCATTACAACATTTGTTTTTCAAATGATGACTCGAAAATTTGTTAAAGTGGTTTTATGCGGTACACTCAGACGTCGATGTTAGACATTTTTTACTCGTACAAACAAGTTACACGAGTTTTAAATTACATACATTCAGCTCAACTGTGGTGCAAGGGAACTGGGATACTAAACCTCGTGCAGGCGCTTCGTTGTGGATCTAACACACAGCAGTGGTGCAAAGGGGAGCAACTAGGTTTGCCTTTCAATATTTGCACAGAGCGCACTCATAAAAGAGTTGGTTCGGTAGTCAATCTAAGACAGGAGACTGGTAAAGAGATTAATAATGGCCTATGGCATTGTTGGCCGGGTGACCCCGAAGCCGCCGGTTGCCAGAGTTTGGATCTGCCGCGTATGCGCCTCTGTCGCGGCTATCCTGACCTAACCTGGTGAGACTACCTGGCGTGTAGACCTACAGTTTTACGTAGAATCAGAACCACGGAGCGTCGTAGCGCTCTTCACACGACAAAGCAAAACTTTGACAGAGGTGAAAGTCAGTTTTTAACGTTTAAAAACTTCAGCTGGGACCGGGAATGGATGCCACGTGTCTTAACCAATTGAGCCTCCAGACTGCTCGATCAAAGTCTAGAAGGCTGACGTCAGCTTTGAGGCCTATATTTAAGCAAGAGCTAGGAGTGCAATATGAAATATTACTATAAAATAGCGCCTGATTGCCGCCTTAATATTGTGGCAATGACTTGATTTGTAGGTAAAGGACTGAAGGACCAATATAAGTTACCGAGCATTAACATGAAAATAAGTGAGTGTAAAGCACAACTAGAAGTATAGGGAAATTTGTCATTTGTTCTTAAGCTACATCACATTTTTTTAAAATAATACTTCAGTATAATCTACATAATTTCAAGTTTTCCTAATGGCGTCTGTACAAAAATATTATACTGATGTTTGTCTTTCAAACCAATAAATTATATCACATATACAGCATATACATTTTGGTTACAAATGTGCGTTTTTCTAATTAATAATTCACTGAATGTTATATACAAAATTTACATTTCTTTTTTTCTCTCACATTTAACACCAACGATAACTTATTCTAAAAAGATTAATCAATCATGGAGCACGAAGAATAAATGAAAGACAGTTATTAATTAAGAAATTTATGAATTTATTTTATAGATTCTTAGATATTACAACAGTAAATTAAGTCCTGTAAAAGGACTGTATGTGGAATCGTTTATCTCATAGTATTTTCATTTTTCCGTTATCCTTATTTCATTGAAGAAGCTATTTCGATCGATCGCTTATGAATGAAAATTTATTAGACAGATCGGTCTATTTTCTCTTTATGAAAAAATAACTAATAAATTCGTTAACTGTAAGAATGGATTAAGTTCCTGACTGGTATGTTAACTGCGTTGAAAATCGATTGTTGAACACTTAAAGTGAATGGATTTGTTTAGACTGAGGAAGTTTTCAAAACAGGAATACTATGAATAAAGCAGATTGTTAGGCACCTTTTGATAAACTTGATGGAAATAGCTGCAGATTGTGATGACTATAGGGGTTTGATGAGGGCAATAAGGGATTTTTTCAGGATTTTAACGGTAAATTTCGTGTCGCGTTTGTGGCGCAATGCAAGGATTCACACGTAAGGCAAATTGTTGCAAAAAGGGATCTCAGTGAAAGAATTACGTCTCTAAACGCTAAAGGTATTGCGTTGGTTTTTCGCTTTTGTTCTTCGGAAGTGAGGACTCTCCTATAGAAGCTCCGGGTTAGATTTTTTTCAGTCGAGGCAAATCAGTGTGCCAATTTTATTTAAGTGTGACCAAAAGATTTCATTGGCTTTTTAGGGACGTGAAAGTACCAATTCAGACTCAGATTCCACGATGATGTAAATCGCACGGAATAGTCCGCTTTTAATAGTACTTCATCGTGTATTCTGACGAAGGTAGCAGCAGTGGATAGGCCATTATGTATTTCTAGAAGAAAGTGTGTTATTTCGTCATGGTGTAACATATGCAGTGAAGACATCATTGCCCAACAGGCAAGCAAGTTATTGTAAGAAACGTTTAGAGATTTTTGCAAATTTAAAACGCATGATAATCGCAACGGGTAGACAAGGGACTGAACGAACAGTTTTAGGGGAACAGTTAGGGAAATATTTACAAAGTTTTAAGATTTTTTGTGTGATCGTACCAGAAGTGTGTTTTCGTTTAGAAGAAATTCTGTTGTGTGGAATCTAATATAATATCATACCATTCGGTGAGTCTAAAAAATATCTAAAAAGAATTTGTGCATTCAACTGTTTCCATTTATTAGTTCTGAGATCGTTCTAACCTTTTAGAAGTTTCAGAGGAAGATGGATTACGCGTAGTTTTTTTTTTTTTACTTTATGTTCGCCTGGCAAGGCGTGAGTAAGTCCACTTCAACAAGAGCCGTTGTGAGCGAGAAGTTCGAGAAGGTATTGTAGTTTCACATGGTTCCTATTCGTGAGTCGCAAAGTCTACGGTAGTTTCAGAAGCTTTATCTCTGAATTTTTCTTCTCTTAGAGCTTTTACGTAAATTCACAAGTAAAAAGTTTGATATTCGTTAGGTGAAGGGAGGTTTTTTGGTTACGAAGAGAGAGAAAGGGAGCCAGTAAAAACAAATCCAATAGAATTGTATGAAGTAGGCTAAATTAGAAAAATGAATGAGGCAACTAACGTGAAAATAAATGTATTTATAGGATTTTAATGCGCGGGAAAAGTGGACTCCGGACGAACCGAAACTGTGGCACAAGAAAAGACTTCAAAAGGCAGAAAAAGGAAAATTGAAATTGCTTGTAGTATAGTGTATAGTTAAGAGAGAGAGAGAAAAAGACAACCAAGGAAGGAGTAAAAACTCAAATTTGGCTTTTAGAAGATTAAATTAGATGATTTTCGAGACTGAACGTATCAAATTTTATAGGGAGCAGCAATGGCTTTGCATGAAACGAGCTAATTCTTTCTGTGAGATTGCCGAAGTTTTTGGTAGACTTGTTCATGAATTATCTGCTGTACTCCATGCCTTCATGACTTTCCTCTTTCGAAGCTGTTACGGAATGAAAATCCAGCGTTTCACAGATTTCCCGTGTTACTAATACAATTAACAATGATAACAGAAGTTATTTACTTCAGAAAGTACTACTTCAAGAAGTGGTAGCACCACCAATCAACAACGTAATGGTATTTCACGTCTGGGAGCAGTGCAGTATTGCCCGCCGTCGACTTGACTTGCTGTCAGAGCCGTTTGTCGTGGTGACACGCAGTGCGGCGTCTACAGCCAGAGATCGCCGTCGCGTCAGGAGGCGGCAGCGAGCAAGTCGGCGGCCTGGCTGCTGGAGGCGGCGTCGGGGGGGCGGCTGCGGCGGGTGTCGGGGGCCGCTTCGCATTGGCGGGGCGCAGCAGGGACAGCAGGCGCCGCTTAGTGCTCCTGCAGGCAGCGTGCATCGGCATTTGCTCAAGAGGTCACGTAGTACTTGTCCCATTAGACAAATGTATGACATAAATAAAAAATAATAAAAAAAAAATCAGTCGTATATAACTAGAGCCACCGAAACGCCTATGGTAATCATTTCGACGCCAACCACTAATGAGATATACATATTTCCCACTAATTAATTGGTTAATTAGTAAAACTATTTCCCAATAGCACATAAAAATATGATTTAAGACTTTGTAGCAAAATAAACGACTCACTAAGGACTTCTCACTAGTCTCGATATATTGTATATCGAAACATGTAGATCCACTTTTAAGAAAAAATCGTTGTTTGCTTTTAGGTGATTGTTTGAACTGATGATAAACGATAAGTTTAGAGTTTCTAAACTTATCACCGCTGATGTTTTCTACTTGACTTATTGTTACTTGATACACGTTTTCAGTAAAGTATAAGGTTTTTATAATTTAGAACTGAAAATGAAACTACGTCGAAAAAATCTGAAACTGTAACAGTCTAACGAGAACAGTACGAAGAATTTTTTTTTTTTTTTGATAAAGGTGGCGTGAAAGAAAATGATATGGGAAGAGAAATGTGAGAGAGTTTTGTGCACTGACTCTGACATTTTCCAAGCGGCGAAGATGGCTGGCGTGGTGCATGTGTGCAGGAAGGCCACCCACACGAGGAGCGCGTACGTGATGTCGAAGTAGGCGCTGTTCTCCCTCGTCTCCACCAGCGCCAGCTTCACCAGTCTGCAACAAGCACGCAATACAAAATGCGCGATGGAAATACGTTTCAAGATCAGTCTACCGCAATGTGTGCGCACATACAATTCCATCACAGGGATATCCAAGGGGAACATGCTGCCTTGGAGGGTTTAAATTGAAAAAAAAGTTTGAAACGCTCGGCTTACTTCGCTCGTTAATTAAGAAACGCTAAACGATTTTGTAAGCATTAATGCTGATGCCTTACTGTGCATCAAAAATATATTCTCAGATGTGGCTACAATTTAACCATCACGTTTTTATCTTGATTTTTCCTAAAGTAGCAGTGTATTAAAGAAACTAAAGAAACTGAAACAAAATCATCAACAGCAACAACACCAAATTTATTTGCTGGTTGTTAGCTTCTTCTCGAGTGAGCTTTATCCCCGCGTCCACCGTCTCATAGGGGGAACTTATTCTAATGCTGGAACGGATGCTATGTCATATATCTACGAAACGAGTGACTTGAGTACTTCTGTTCTGTAACGTAAGTGTATTTTTCTTGATGAAATGTTTACTTTATGCGGTGAAGATTAGGTACCGATCCAGCATTCTCCTCGATCAGTGGTTCACAACGGGGGCGGTACCGCCCACTTGTAGGCGTTCAAGATCATAGAGGGCTTTGTTGGTCCAAAGAAAATTTAGCAGGCGTTGAGGAGCAGTCGTCGCCCCTGGTTCCCAGTATTACTCGTATATCCAGATTTGAGAGCTGCGTTAAATAAGTTTTTCGTTGTATTCTCATTAGCTTAGTCTGTAGTTTACAAGCTAACAGAACGAACAGATTGTCAATAGTTGAACGTGGTGATTTAAGATTGCTGATGTCAGATAAGGCATCAAACACTGAAAAATTAATGCTATTACACCGAGCTCTGTCGTCGAATTAATAATATTTTATTTCATAATATGTATTTGTTAATAACACTGTCAACAGTACATCGATATTGTTCATATCTTTTGATAAAGTAATTTTAGGAATTTCTCCTTGTTTTTCTATACATGATATTGAACATTTCACTTAAGAGAGGCACCCTTGATTCATGTTTCAAAAAGTAGATTACAAAATGAAAAGAAACATTAGATCACTATGGGTTAATTTAATTATTACAGGAAGGGGAGTAGTATTGTTTTTTACCTGAAAAGGGAAAGGTGAGTAATTTTTTTCTAAAAGAGGGTGGTAGGGCAAAATGTGTTGTGAACCTATGGCCTAAATCAGTGTATGTAAACCTATGATCCCCGGACCACCAGTGGTCAGTAAAGATGGTTCGCAGGCAGAATATAAAAATTTTAATTCTAGTTGAACTAAATATATATTCAAAATTGTTCACATAAAATGGCCACCGTACTCGTACGGTTTTGTCTAAGGCTATATGCAAGTGTAAGAAATGAGCCAAGCTTTTTAAAAACCATTAATATTTCGACCGTCATCGATAATCAGATATTTTTAGGATAAGAGGATATGACTCCATAAAATTTTATCCACTAAATATGTATTCAGACAGCGGCGTTGCTTTTAGGATAAAGTTAATAACCGTTTTATTAGCACCTTATTGTAGATGCTAGGCTGTAAGCCAATCAAAAATGACGGGTTCAACGGAGTGTTCTGACAATTCATTTCTCTACAGTTGCCTAAATAAGTATAATTGTTGTTATGTAATGCTCATTAACCTTATTTTGTAATTTGAACATATTTCGGTTGCAGTTTACACAGCGACACTGATGGAAGTTCTGCTGAATGAATGATGTCAGACTTAGGCAACCAATTAAATTAAAAATAAATTAGGAATTCTAAAACCTTATGCTATGGCGCGTGATATTGGTTTTATTCCTGGTCCAGGTCTCATTCAGCACCATAAGGAACTACTTCCATCCGTAAAAAATACCGTAATTTCAGTAACCTCGGAGCTTATGAAAGCAGCTTAAATTATTTATAAAACTAAATTCATTGTGATTTTGCCTGCAAAAAAATGTGTCAGTTGTCTGGTCCTATCTGCATTTCGACAGAACCACAACTTCAGTTAATATTCATAGATGCTGTTACCCGCGTACGAATACATTTATTGTATTGCGATCTAAATTTGACCTGCTGGAAATATTTACATGTGTCTGATATAGCTACATTAGTAATAAAAGAAACTGATAATTAATATATTAATTTAAACGCAGTACATACCTTTATTTGAGCGTTTCTTGTAAGCCCGTCAAAAATGAAGTGTTGAATTCAGTATTTTAGCAATTCGTTTCTTTGCTGACTAAGTACAATTTTCATCAAACAACGTTCATTATCTTGAAAATGATGTTATGTAGATATTTGTTAGCTTACTGTAACAATGGTATCGATGTCCAGAGTATATAAGAAAAATCTGCCTCGAACGAATTTTAATTAAGAAAAAGCAACTAATAATTAATATATCGATTTCAACGGAATACGCACTTTTCTTTCAGTGTTCTGACAATTAATTTATTCGTGGATGCACAGCTAAATAGAACTGTTATTAAGTAATACGTATAACCTCCAACATCTCTATTCGTTGTTTGCGGAAGCGAAAAGCGTGACGCCATAGTCCGACGTCATAGTGTGACGTCATGGCGTGACAGATATAACATGGCCAAAAGTTGCGTTTTATAAGTATAGATAAGTGTTAAATGATCGGGGTGTCTAAAAAAACTGAAAGGATTGGTTAATAATATACACAGTAGTAAGAAATTGTGACCATTTAAGTTAGTGTTGCGTGGAATTATTTTTGACATTTTCCTGGTCGTCAGGTTGAAAAGTCTTGAGAAACGCTGGTGTAGGTAATTGAGGGAAACCTCAATCAGGGCGCGGGTACGCCGGGCCATGGCACACAGGCAGGTGTTACTGTGCGATGTGAGCAGCTTGTATCTCTCAGGTACCTGATCCGCCGAAGGCTGTATGCTCGTCTGCAGCATACACAGTAGCAGATCTGAGGGGGGTGAGTGCTTTCACTGGACAATCCAGCAACCACCGTGGGGCCTGAGGGCTTAGTCAACTGCATAGACAGGAAATCTCCTTTTCAATGTAGATAATATGATATCTCTGACAGCAGCATTTCTTTCAAGTTTGATAGCGCGATATGAAGGTTTTGCACCTCACAAAAAAAAATTTCCGACAAATATAACGGAAAGTACACACAAAAAATCCTTCATAGATCTGACGGATCTCAATAGTGTTTCAACGCCCACAAAGGCAAGAAAGTGGGTGAGTGGTCATACACTTCCTGATTCTCACAGTAATCGCACAAAGACTATTTGTTTAGTCACAGACTCTGTTTTGTAGGGTTATTCGTTGAGGTGTGACAGCATACCTACCTGAATAGTGTGTTTGGGGCATCTTTCTCTCAGAAAGGACGCTATCCGAAGGTCCAAGTTCTGGCCATGGACTTCTTCGTAAGAGTAATTAACGCAGGATTATCTGGGGCTAGTCGTGCGCTTTCGCTCCTTTATCGGGAGCCATTTTTCACGGCCTTTCTGCGCTAATACAATTTTTTTTTTAGTCTGTCGCTGTCTATGGCAGCTGATTTTTTTTTTTTGTAACTGCTTTACGTCTCTTTTTAACATCGAGGTCTTTAGAGACGGGAAAGGATGGGGGCAAGGAATGGGAAGGAATTCGGCCATGGCCTTTTGAAGGAAGTATACCGGCATTTGCCTGGAGTGATTTGGGGAAACCATGGAAAACCCAAATCTGGATGCCCGGACGGGGATTCGAACCGCCGTCCTCCCGAATGCGAGGCGAGAACGCTAACCGTTACACCGCCCCGCTCGGTATATGGCAGCTGAGCTAATGCTGTTGGGATGATGTCAGCCAGTAAGAAGTATTAAGATTCCCGCCTATTGGAAGAATGATCTTCAGTCGTAGACATTATTGCGGGAGAAAACAAGCGAAATTTGTAGTTGAGTTGAGGGGACGCAAGAAACATTTCTTATACTAAATTTGGAGACGGAAGTGGCGAGGAGACGCCCAATCTCGGAGAGACGATTTACCTGCTAAGATCTTGCAGTAAGACAAAAACTGTTAGCTGTCGCATTTTAATGACTAGCTCCTCTTGCGTAATGCAGTCTATCTTTCTAGGAAGATTAATTCTGAGCTGTTGTGCTCACAATTTTCAACTTCTGTATTGTATTCCATTTTTGCATACAATAAGACACTTACTAAGATATTCAATTGATTTCGCCGTCAGGCACGGATGAATTCGACTATGAATTATGTATGATATCTAAACGTACACGTATATACCTTTGCCTCGGGAGAGTGCTACCTCTGTTAATACCACAGTTTTCAGCGATACCACCAATGACGTCACCAGAAGAAGACACTGGAGGGGAAAAGGCTGAAACTGAACGGATTAACATCAAGGTATAAACTTCCTTTCAACCAGAAGGACGTTAGCAGTGGGGAATATCTTGTAATTATAACAAGGAGGAAACACGAATATATTTCAAAGGGTGAGAAAACAGCGAGAAAATATAAAACTGTCAAAAGCCAGAGAGAACTACTAAGCTTATTCAAACAACCAACCGACAGGCTTCCGTTCTACGAAAGTTGGAGAAGTGGCGTGCGTGCCTGATTGTATCGGCAAGGGATTGTAGGGGCCATTCGACAAGGTCGATAACAATCGTACTAGTCGACCAGGAGGATTAAAAGAAGTCAATGGAGGAGGACTGGGAGCGAGGGTTTCGTGAGCAAGGAATGAGAAAAGGAATTTAGAGGGCGCAGCCAAACCGTGCGAAAATCCTTCAACTTTGCCAGCAATCACATCTGACAGACGTGGAAAGTTTTCTTAGAACGTGGTAGGAATGAGAACAGTATGCTTGATTTGTTAGGCAACCACACGCTTTAATTATTTGCTGGTAACAATTTTTACCCCCTTTTATTCCATGGGAGGCCAATCGAGAGCCAGTAAGAGTTTCTGAAGCCCCAGGAGTGGACGAAAAGAGTCACCGTATCGCATCGGAGCCACCGACGGGCCCTGGCGGAGTGGTGCTAGGATAAGTGGATTACTTCGATGCTGTCGATGAGAGCGCTGTGTTAGTGTTTGCAAACTTTCGGTGGAGAACAGAATGACATTGGCTTTCGGTAATTTTCTGCCGCCTCAAACCACATCACTCTGAGGACGCCATCTGGGGAGAGAGAGCAACAGATTTCTCTCGCTCGCTGTTTCATTCATCTGTGGCATTAATTTGTACACACATATCAGTCTTCACAACAATGGATTGATCGCCCGTACGATACACACTGTTGAAAATTCCATGCTCTGTATTTGCAGAATTGTTTGGACGTTCCAAGTTTCTTTTCATCGACATAAACAAATCAAACACGTTGCTAGTTGGAATAAACGTTTGATTGTTAACAAATTTTTGTTCATGTGGAATTACATACTATCTTACCTGGTTTTAAAGTTTACTTAACTGTAGCAACATAAAATTAAAAATCAGTTTGGTATTTGTCATACATATTAATAACTCAATTTAATTAAAATATTAAACATAATTTGACCATTACATTTTGACTTACCCAAGTGTGAAACTTTGCGTCTAGTCTTTCTAACAGGGATATTAGTAGAATTCTCTCATTGTAACCGAGCGTGGTGGGTGAACGGTTAACGTTCTGGCCTCGCATTCGGGAGGACGCGGGTTAGAATCTTCGTCCAGGCATCCAGATTTGGGTTTTCCATGGTTTTCCCAAATCACTCCAGGCGAATGCTGGGATGCTTCTTTCAAAAAGGCCATGGCCGAATTCCCGTTCCTTGTCCCCAGACCCATCCCGCCTTTAATGACCATAGCCGTCGACGAGACGTAAAGTAATAAGTAAAAAAAAAAAAAAGTCGATCATTGCAAAAACACGGAGACCTACGTGCAACACCGTATAAGCAATGTCAACTCTATCTTGAAGGATGAAAAGAAATGCAATATCAGTATCACCAAGAATACACAACACGGTTAACCTAAAAAGGAGGACGAAAAGCAAGGTTCCTCCGGTGTTTCATCATATCACTTCAATAAAGGTACTGTTGGGGTATTCGTGTAGGAACAAAAATGCCTTGTGTTTAAGACTGAACAAACATTCTACTTCGGCCAAAACAATAGGCACAAGGGTGGTACCAGTAACAATACCAGCATCAACAAAGTTGAAGAATACTTCTACGTTGGATGTCTGGTAAGGGGTTGCACGTCGGAGATTTACTTTATTTGTGAAAAATCTTTCACGAATGATTTTGATATTTCAAGTGATAATATCGCAGCCTTGTGCAGGGTCTTTGCTAGCCTACGAGCAGAGAGCTTGAAGACATCCTTGACCGTTGGTTCAAGTGCAGGTGAGAGGAAGGGAGGTGCGTGCCTCGCACAAAGCAGTCGTCCGGCTGTATCGACTGCGACCACTATGAGGGAAGTCAATTCAGTGGGGACTCTCCTCGTGAATGTTCTGTTAAATTATTTGTCACGGAGAATCACTCTTCCACCAGTCACAAAATGAATTATTTCATTTACTCTCAGTCTATGTGTAGTATACATTGTGTACGTAGTACAGGTATGAGTAAATTCTGTTAAAAAGTGTCCAGTATATTTTCTCGCAAGTTTAGCGGCGTGCGTTAAATTAAAGTATAACGGCTCTAGCGATTTGGATAAAAAAACATGATTTAAAAAAAAATTATATTTTTCTAATGTGTTTGTGTGTGTTTTTAAAAAAAATTTATGACGTTTCCTCATAGAAGTTTGAGGTACCAGTAAGCCTGAAGCGGTTTTATATATTTCGATGAAATTTCAGATTCAGATAATTTTATACTTTTCAAACTTAATAAAATAGGTGTCATCCTTGACAAAACGCGCCAGTGAAAATTATGAGGGAATGAAAGACAGAGAAATACTTGCGTCACTCAATTAAGATGTTGACAGAGTTGACATTGACATTGTTGCCATACTTCCCAGAGAGTACAAAAACTGCTATAGTCGATGAAAGACCATCCTGAAGGAGCTCTTAATTTACAACAGAATTTCTTAATATTGTCAACATTTCAGACCTGCCACCACACGAATTGAAATTAAAAAAATATTCTTTCATAATGCTGTTGCGTAATTTGGATATATCAGAAGGGCAATGTAACCGAATAAGACCATTGTGACAAGTCTGTGTAATAACGTAAGAAAGGCATGAATCATGACTGGTGAAGAATCACTCTTGACTCATCAAAAGGTCGAGTCGGATGTACCATGGAGCCACACCAATTTCAAATAAAATCTGAATTTGCCGCGAAAGTACACAAAGCTCATGGCGAAACTTTTGAAGTTGTTGGAATGGACTTAAGATCAGCATTTTCTATGTTTGGCATGTTTTAGGTGGCATTTTCTTGAATAAAGTGACCAAGTACATTATTTTCTCGAATAAAGTGACCAAGTACATTAAAAGATGTCATCTCCAAGGAACATCCTTGACATACCCGCAACATAGTATGGGAAGAAATTTAAGTTAAAGACTTTTAATTAATGACAACCGTAAAGTGAAAATGAATAAAAACCATAATAGCTGAATATTTAAATAAAGTGTTAAACTATGCGCATTCAAAAATTCATAAATTTTATATTTAACCGACAGCAGTTCTTATGTAGGTAGGTATGAAATATAGTGAATATATAATATGTATTGTCTGTAGATCAAATCTATCTAAAAACTGAAATTTTTCTTATTAGTAGAAATCGAAACCCAGGTACTCTACCCTGGAAAGTCACATTAGAATATCACAATGGTTACTGCACTGGATTTTTTATTTTTTTAATACTGCTTTGAACAAGCACTCACCGAGTAGCACAGTGCAAGGAGACTTCTGCTGACTTGGCCATTAAAAGTTTTAATTACGTTTTGGTTCGCATTTTGACACTCATACAACCTCATGGATAGGTCAAATCACTTGAACCAACCGACGACTAATGCAGGTACAAACAAAAACTCCTAACGCCACCAATGAGTACCCATTACCTCCTACGTGCTGATGAGTTTGCTCAGTAATTAACCATCGTAAAATTGATAATGCGCTGCCCGTGCACCTACAACACTCATACTGAAGTCTTAAATTCTGACATAGAGCTGAAAAGACTATGTAGCTATTTCGTGAATATTTTAAGTATTTTTTTTTTTAAGACAAACACAGCAGTGAAGTTTCACAGAAAAATCACATTTCTTATTGTCTGTAATTCTGATTTATTTGTTCCGGTTAACTCCATATTAACTCTAAAGAAAAAGCCTCAATTTTTTAAAATGATACTTAATTCTGCAAAAAGAAATGAAAATTTTAATTTATGAAGAAGTATTCTGTTATTCTATGTTCTGTGAAAAAAGTAAGTTAAGAAGAACTCTCCAATAACCGATGTACTGTTTTTATTTATTTGAGAAAGAACTTAATAACCTTAATAGGATTTTGTATTTCAATTACATATAATTTTCTGCGTATGATAATTTCCTGCATGTGTTAGTGATGGAGCTTGGAAGGATATTGGTAGAAGAATTAGGAATGGTGCATGGTAGGAAAAAGATGACTATGACCACAAGCTGGCACTTGATATCATGAATAAGGTAATGCGAAATTTTTCTTTTGTTTGTAAGGGTGTCAGGGATTGGAAAAATTACTAAGTGAAGTGGTGAATAATTACCAAAAACGCTGAAGGAAAATTAAAATTAAAATTAGTAAATCGCAAAAGTAGATGAGGGAGAAATTTATCATTGGAAGTATATAAGATATATAAAAATAAGAAGAAAACGGTAATTAGATGGCTAATGGAATTGCCTCCGGAGCGCATGCTCTATCGAAAAAAATTAATAACAAAACCTAGTTGACTATTTTGAGTAGTGTTTTTTGACTAACGTTAAATTCAATATTTCTCAAAGCTATCGCAGTCAAAATATTGGAATCTTATGCATTGCTTACTCGTATTGAAATATGATTTACCGTCGTAGAAATTTACTTTATGTGTCGTTAATACACAGAGATGAGATTGCTAACAATCAGCTATACGAAAGTTATGATTTGATCAATGCTTAGTGACACGTAAATAGAATTAGTGATGAACCTATACCTGAACAGATGAACATTTGTAACAGGGTTCATTTTTTTTGTTCCTGGGTTACGACAACATCATCTCACTAGAGGTTTTAATTAAATACATTCACAATTTTTTTTAAAGATATGTAGATTTGAATGAAACACCAAATGTCTAAGGTTCCTCAAGGTAAGTGAAACAAGCCTCCATACAAAACTTATTTTTTGTTGATGGAGCCATCCTGGTGGTTTTTAGAAAATGTGTCAAACTGATTTGCTGAATCAACAATCTCCCATCATCGTCATGCCACATCATACAAATTAGCAGTATGGTTGAAGCACTAGATTTGCTAGGAATGTTCAGCCGTTTCGGTTTACGTGAAACTGAGTCCACAGACTGTACCGCTATTTGTCGTCTTAGCAAACACCGCAGATTGACTAGATTTCAACCTTCTGACTGTTGACACGATCGATTCGCTTCGAATTCTGCAAACAGTTGTATTGACGAACCGTACCACTAACGTTAGGGCCAACTGGTTATTCCGCAGAAGTAAACAATGAAACAAGCCACAAATGCATAAAACTAATTATATTTGGCTCACTAATTCATCGTTTCCCTTCTTTTATTATAACGAATGAATTCGCTAGGGTCTTGAAAGATCATAACATCAAAAAAAAATTTATTCCATAAAATCTTAGGAATGAAATATCATTACGATTTGCTCTAAAAAATTTCGTACCCCCAGAGAAATTCAAATACAAAAAGTACATAGTACCCCCTGTAAAAAGTTTAATTTTTTTCAGTATGATTTAACAGTGGATAGATTAAATATATATGGTGTTGCTGCTTAAATCCAGTTTCCATACGTGTCTATCTGAAATGACGTGCCTTGCTTTGAATCAGAGATCTCTGCAAGTTCTTTAGATGTTACTAAATATTTAAAGTGTCTGTTAGCAGCAGATGTGCATTGGCCGGCTAGTCCAAGGAGCGTTGTAATAGGAAAACACCGTCTTTATTTGGGGCTCATTTGTAGATGCCTCTTGGAAGTGCCATATGATACCCACGTACACTCTTCGCATAGTTTGGACACACTGTCTATACTACGCCTGTAATTATAAGAAACTGATCCCGGTGGGTGAGCGGTACTGCTAGGCCTGCCATGCGTGAGGGCGCGGGTTCAAATCCACACCCAGCCATCCAAATTTCGGAATCTCATGGTTTTCCAAGGATGCCGGCAGGATTGGTACAAAATAAGCCTTGGCTGCATTCTATCCCGTTTGTCCCCAATGCCCTACAGCCTCGAATGACCTCGACTTTGATTAGATAGTTTAAAAAAATTGCTTTTCTAGCAATTGGAACTAAAAAATTAAAAATAATCTTTAAAAATTTTGTTTAACAGCGACAGGATGTCCCACATTTAAATAATTTATTGATGAATAAGCTTAAATAAAGAATGGGGTGTAAGGGTTTGGGAGAGACAATACTAGTCTTTTCCAACCAAATGTCAACCTCTCCTTCACGTGGTGCACCCTGTTTGCACGGACGAGGCTCTGGCGACTGAAAGATTCCCGGTATAAGGAGTCACCCACTGCTTGCCAACGGCCTCCGAAAGGAGGGCGGAAGAGCGGGGAGTGGTTCAGGGCACCCTCTTGCCCTTGGGGTTGGAAACGGCCCCTAAAGGCGGATGAATCAGAAATGATCAACGGCATGGGGATGCAGTAGGCAATGGGAAACCACTGCATTAAAGACCCAAAGGGTATCCCGAGGACATGTAATCCTCTCAAATTACATATATCATGATGGCTTCTTCCTGGGTAAAATATTCCGGAGGTAAAATAGTCCCCCAATCGGATCTCCGGGTGGGGACTGCTCAGGGAGGAGTCATCAGAATGGATAGAAACATTCTACGAGTCGGAGCGTGGAATGTTAGAAGTCTGAATAGGGCAGGTAGGTTAGAAAACTTAAAAAGAGAGATGGAACAACTTAAGTTAGATGTTGTTGGGATTAGTGAGATTAAATGGAAGGACGCACAGGATTTCTGGTCTGGGGAACACAGGATAATTAGCACACAAGCTGTCAATGGAGTCACTGGTGTAGGATTTGTAATGAACAAGAAAGTAGGGAAACGGGTGAGTTATTATGAACAGTTTAGTGACAGGATTATTTTGATGAGGTTAGAAACTAAGCCCGTCCCTACCAAATTAGTCCAAGTATATATGCCAACGTCACAGGAAGATGACGAATAAATAGAAAAAATATACGCTGAAATTGAAGAATTAATCCAATATGTGAAAGGGGAGGAAAATCTAATAATCATGGGTGATTGGAATGCAATAGTGGGAGAAGGAAAAGAGGGGAATACTGTAGGAAGTTTTGGTCTAGGGGAAAGAAATGAGCGAGGAAGCAGGTTGCTAGAATTTTGTGAAAGATATAAGCTAGTAGTGGCGAACATGCTGTTTAAGAACCATGCAAGAAGAATATACACCTGGAAACGTCCTGGGGATACAGGCAGATATCAGCTAGATTATATCATGGTCAAACAGAGATTCAGGAATCAAGTTCTAGACTGTAAAGCGTACCCAAGAGCAGACATAGACTCGGACCATAATTTGATAGTAATGAAGTGCAAGCTGAAATTCAAGCGAATAAGGAAGCAGCATAAGCAGAACAGACTGGAAGTGAATAAGCTGAAACAATCAAGCACAAGAGAAAAAATTGCAGAAATGGTAGACTTAGGTCTAAGAAGTAACTGTGAAAGGAGCTCAACCGAGGACGAATGGAATGCATTAAAGACCGAAATAATGAAAGCTGGCAAAGAAACCTTAGGCTTTAGGGAACAAGCTGCCCGAAAACCTTGGATCACAGAAGAAATTTTGGAGCTGATGGATCAGAGGAGAAGGTACAAAAGTGCTCAGGATGAAGCAGGAAGAGAGCAGTACAGGCAATTTAGAAATCAAATAAATAGGAAATGCAAAATAGCAAAAGAAAAATGGCTACAAGAAAAATGTGAAGAAGTAGAAAAGGAAATGGTCGTAGGAAAAGTAGATGTTGCATATAGAAAGATCAAACAGAATTTTGGAGAAATGAAGAAAAGAGGTATGAACATTAAAGCTGCCGATGGGAAACCTCTTTTAAGCTCAGAAGATAGAGCTAACCGATGGAAGGAATACATTGAGAAACTGTATGATGGGGACGACTTGAACAATAGTGTATTGGAAAAGGAAGGCGATGTCGACATTGATGTTTTGAGAACAGAATTTAATAAAGCTCTGAATGACTTGAAAGCAAATAAGGCAGTTGGATTTGATGAGATCCCTGCAGAATTTCTTAAATCTCTAGGAGAGGAAGGAATCGAAAGATTATTCAAGCTGATATCAAAAAGTTATGAAACAGGAGAAACTCCAACTGATTTTAATAAAAATATCATCTTCACACTTCCAAAGAAAGCACAAGCCGACAAATGTGAGAACTATCGCACCATTAGTCTAACATCACATGCTTCAAAATTACTGACCAGAATAATATACAGAAGGATGGAAAGGGTAGTAGAAGAGATAGTAGGTGAAGATCAGTTTGGGTTTAGGAAAAATCGCGGTACAAGGGAAGCAATTCTGTCTTTAAGATTAATACTTGAAGGGCGGATCAAAAAAAACAAAGATACTTTTATGGCATTTGTTGATTTAGAAAAATCTTTTGATAATGTTAGGTGGGACAAGATGTTCAAAATTTTAAAGAAGTCAGGTCTAAAGTATCGAGATAGAAGAATACTCTATAAACTATATAAGAATCAAGTGGCTGTAATAAAAGTAGGGACTCACGAGAGACATGCATCGGTTAAAAGGGTGTGAGACAAGGTTGTAGTCTATCCCCGTTAATATTCAACTTGTATGTAGAAGAAACAATGAAGAAAGTCAAAGAAAAATTTCCATGAGGCATAAGTTTTCAGGGAGAAAAAATCAGTATGCTACGATTTGCTGATGACATTATCTTGTTAGCAGAGAGGGCTGAGGATATTGAGAAGTTATTGAATGGCATGAACAAAATATTGAAGGAAGATTTTGGACTGAATATAAATCAAAGTAAGACAAAAGTGATGAAATGTAGCAGAAATGATACCAATAGTAGCAGATTAAATATAAAAATAGGATCGGATGCTATAGGAGAAGTGAGTGAGTTCTGTTACTTGGGAAGCAAAATTACAACCGATGGCCGAAGCAGGAATGATGTTAAAAGCAGAATAGCGCTTGCAAAAAGAGTCTTCATGAAAAAGAGAAACCTTTTAGTTTCAAATATTGATCTAGGAATTAGAAAGAATTTTTAAAAATTCTAAGTGTGGAGCACAGCACTTATGGTAGCGAAACATGGACTTTAGGAATACAGGAAATAAGAAAATTGAAGCATTTGAAATTTGGTGCTACAGAAGAGTGCTGAAAATTAAGTGGAAAGACAAAGTAAGAAATGAACGAGTTTTGGAAATGATGGATGAGAACAGAAGTTTGTGGAAGTTGCTTACAGAAAGAAGAGACAGGTTGGTAGATCATATTTTGAGACATGCTGTATTGGTTAATTTGTTAGTGGAGGGAACAGTCGAAGGTAAGAACTGTAGAGGAAGACAGAGATTAGAATATATGAAGAAGATAATTAAGGACGTTGGCTGTAAGGGGTATGCGAAGAGATTAGCACAAGATAGGAAGGGATGGAGGATTGCATCAAACCAGTCGAAAAACTGACTACAGCAAAAAAAAAAAATATAAATAAATAATACTATTTCCTGGTCCCTCTACAATTAAAATACAATCCTCCATTGAGAAATCTTTCCCTAAGTCTTCCACATTTGCTACAACACTTCCAAGATCTGCATTTGGTTTGAAAACACTGCACACTTCATAATCTGGCCCCAAGTCAGAGTGAACCATCTCATTGATTCCCCTCCCATGACTGCTTCCAAGTAGCATTATCTTCCTAAGTTTAGACACCCCCTGAAAAGTTCTCCCTTTTACTTTACATGTTCCCAAATTGTTCAGTCCAACTTGACGGTCCTCAGAGTCACCATCTAGATCCTCCAATGGCCTAAACACATTGGATGTCTCCAGCTGGAAACCATCAGACAGACAGCGTCTCTTACCTCTCCTGCCAGAGCTGACTTCCCTCCACTCATTGTTCTTCCTAAGCATTAGAACTGAGTTTTCTGCCTTCAGGGCCTTTAAATCCCTCTCCGCAGATGCCAGATCTGACTGAAGCTTCAGAATCCGCTGCTTCTGATCCTTAATTCTGCAAGTGTGACAGTTCTAGGCAATGCTGACACACTGTTAGTAACATCGCTGCACCCCCAGTGAAACCAGCGCCCGCAGTCCTGGCACGTCACTCCTTCTCTTACTAGTTTTCGGTAATTTCCACACTTAGTATCCATTATGATACTTGCAGGAAAACTTAATAATTTAGGAGAATAAAAATTTTAAAACGTTTACATAATCTACTTTTAAAAAAACTTAAGAACTTAGGAGAAAAAATCTTTAAAACGTTTACTTTTAATTAACTACTTCTGTTTCAGTTGCCAAAGAAAAGTAAAAGTAGGATTCTGAGAAAAATGCTAAACAAATACTACGTAGCTCACTCGAAACTTTTCCAAAATGTGTATTAAAACACTTATCAACTACAAGACTTACAAAAAAAAACAACAAATGATATCAAAAGAACTTTTTAAACAATTATACTTAAAGACAACATAGAACTGTGGTTCTGACCTAACCTCAAATGGAAACAAATAAAATTTGTTAATCCTGTACTAATTTTCTATTTAAAAAATGGTTTCACTATCACTTAGTAGCTTCATAGTTTTCTGCAAAACAAAAAACTAATGCAGTCAAAACAAACTTACTGTGAAATACTGTTACCCTAAAACAAGAATATTGATACTAGACGTTAAACACGGATGTAAACAAAAGCCACGAAACACTGAATCTACAAATTACTGAGTTAACAAGGCCTATGGAAAAAAATCACTGATAATACGAATAACAAAAACTAATGTAAACGATATTAACGCTCTATAACAAAAATCTGAACTTAAGCCTAGCGTTCAAAATTGTAAACAAATACAGAAAATAAACACCGAACAGATCACAGCACTAAAACACAAATAAACATTTTTTGCGCTAAAAAAAACATTCACTAACACTCACAGTAGTAGAATGTATTAGAATTTAGAGTTTGAAAGTACTATTATAACAAAAACTATATTTTTTTTCTAATTTAAGTACAACGGTCACGCGGTACGTGCGACCACGATATTCCAAGATAATTCTATGTATGCTCGTTATTTAACAAGAGTTCTATTTAGCTAAGCATCAATATATAAATTAATTGTCAGAGCACTTGAAGAAAAGTACGTATTCCATTTCAATCTACAAAATAGTTATTAGTTACCTATATGTATTTAATATTCATTTGATGTAAAAGTATTCATTGAAATATTTGGCGAAATATATGTAATATAAAACCTTAATTTTCGTTTAGCAATGATTAGATTGGTATTATTACCGACATTTGGCTTGAAAGCAGCATAGAGCATGAGTAAATTATTTTAATTTATTTTATTTTATTTAAATTGTTTTCATGAGTATCCTGTTACTTAAATCATTATACTTCTTTAATGAAAGTTGCTCAACACTGATTGCAATATACACAGCCTAGACTACAATTAAATCTAATACTACCTGGCATGAAGTAAGTTGTTATATTTTTTTAATTTCCTTGCCTTTTATTGATGGCATGTTGCATCCGTACGTAACTGCATTAGCCATTCAACCGTTGTAACATTGATCTGAATCACGGATAACAAAAAAGGCAGATAGAAGAACCCATGAGGATATTTGATTTAGAATATAGTGATGCATTATTGCCTATAAATTGTGATACAGTACATGTATTAATATGCTTGTGATCGACACGTTTAGCGTAGTATGTGGTTAGGTTTAAATGCAATCTGTACCAGGATGGCAACGGAAATCTTTTTGTTGCAGCGCAAGGCACTAGAAATTTCATTGAGCTTTATTTTCTAACAATTATATTTATTTAAATAATTGATAAGAAATGAATTGCCAGAACACTGAAAGAAATATATCTATTTCGTTTAAATTGGCATAGCAATTATCACTTGCTTTATTTACTGAAATCATTACTTGGTTTGAAAGAAAGAAGTTCCAAATTGATCGTGATCTATGCGGCCTAAACCACAATTAAAACTAATATTACGTGGTATAACGTAAGTTGTTAAGATTTACTTTTTTGTATCCTTCGTTTCCACTGGCTTCATTGTTTCAACCGTATGTAAGCTGTGTCATTCGTTAAAACATCGAACTTCATCAAACACAATAAGAATGAAATATGTAAGTACACGTGAAGAATTTTGACCGAGTTTACATCGCGATACATGATTACATTGACATGCGATGAAGGAAATATATTTATTCACGTGTGATTGAAGCCTTGATTTTCTAGTGGCAATATCAGCGGAGATTGCGGTTAGGCTGAAATGCAACCTGGACCAACCAGGCGATTAAAACACCAAGTTTTATTTCATAACAATTCTATTTCGTTAAGCAACTGCTAAGAGATTAATTGCGAATACAAATACCAAACTGACGAAATATTAATTTATTTACGGGGGGACAGACTTAGGGAATGCCATGGGGTCCTGCATAGGATGTCTTTGACTCAGCAGTTTCAGGAGTTGGGTAGATATCGAAGTAATGAAATTACACAGTGATAAAAAATTGTTTTTGCCAAATACATGTATCTGCTTTCAAGTTTTGGGACGCTGGCTAGCGCGTGGAGATCAGATGTTTGGAACCTACACGACAGATGCAGGGGCTAGTTTGAGTGTCCTGTTTTGGAGTGCCTTCAGTTTCTTGTGGTGTGTCGCAACAAAGGCTTATAAGTCGCATGAAGATGAATACTACCTAATTATACTTATGGGATGTTTGGCTGCATAATGTTGAAAAGCCTGCGAAAATCCATTGATGAGCTTTTATGTGAATACAATAATAGGTAAGTTGTTTCTCGCAGCAGGAATATTAACTCTTTATTGTATATTTCAAGTGATAGCACACGTATTTAATTTATTTTAAAATTTCACCAAAAAATCTGTTAGGTTTCATTTTGTCCATATCAGATGACCCAAATATTAATGAAATACACATCATCATCATCATCATCCTCAACAGTTTCCGGCCTCTGGCCGGGTCTGCATTATGCACAAGCCTCTCCATTTCCTTCTTTCTTCCACCACCTCTCTGTCACGACTTTGTTCCAGTCCTCTCCTCTCTTCCGAACACCCTCCTCCACTCCTTTCAGCCAACCATCTCTTGGTCTTCCTCTGGGTCGTTTACCTTGCATGTTAATTTTATGGATCTTTCTCGGGATTCTCTGAGCCCCCATTCTCTTGACATGTCCATACCATCTCAGTCTGGTCCTCTCTACCCTTTCCTGTAGGGGTTCCTCTTTCATGGTGCGTCTAATCACTTCATTCTTTATTCTGTACATTTTAGTGACTCCCATTCTACCTCTTAAAAACTTCATTTCACATAGTACGTATGATAGATTACTCTCTTGCTTCTCTGTGGCACCTCTTTATTCCATATCAGGCTTCTAATGCTCCTTAGAAATGCCTCTGCTTGTCTTCCTCTTTCACTTATCTCGCCATCATTTCCTCCACATTCCTCTAATACACTCCCCAAGTACTTGAACCTGTTTACCTTCTTTAGTTGTTCCCCTACCATCACAATTCCTTGGGCTACTCTATTCTTTTTCCTGGTTGTTATCATGTACTCACATTTCTTTACATTAAATTTCAGGCCATATTCTTCCACACTGTCAGTCCATACATCCAACTGCCGCTGCACTTCCTCTTCTTCACCTCCCCAGATCATCAGATCATCCGCAAAAGCCATCACCTTCATGTTTTCCTCTCCCATCCTCGCTGCCACCTTCTGCATTATTTCATCCATGATTACAATGAAGAGTAGTGGTGATAGGGCACTTCCTTGTTTTAGTCCATTCCTTTGTTCCAGACAATCTGATCTTCGATCCCCTGGCCTTGGAGAAGAGAGGAGTTCCCAAAGAAACCATCAAGAGAGTGACGGAACTGTACCAAGGAAGTGTGAGCTATGTGAAAATAGGGGAAGGAATAAAATACACATTGGTAGAAAAAAATAAGGCCATATAAGTTATTGATCCGTAGAATTATTATTCTTTTTAATTAGTCGTTGGCATTAAAAATATTGAGCTCATCATCAAAGATCAATGTAATGTAATAAAAAGTTCAAAACTACACAATCTCATCTCATATTAACGTTTAACCAAGAACATTCAATTCACTCATAAAATCGTTGTCATGTATGTTTTGAGTCTGATCAATACGAGGTTTATAGTTCATTACTACCTTAGCTGTTGATTGGTATTGTGGGTCAATTGTAACGAAAGTTTTTTCTTTCAGCTACATATGCACACAACCCCTTTTTAAATTACTAGCGTAAAATATAATTACGCTACGTACCTGATATTTTATATCCAACAACCAGTTCTTACCTAATACCACTTGGGCTGTCACAGTGTATAAATCATTATTAATTATGGTCCTTTAAGAACCGAACGGTTGCTTAAATTCCTATTCACCTCAACAGGAATTTAATTATCATGTCAACTGCAAATCACACGACAGTGCTATTCAAGAAAAAATTATGTAATAAAGAAATCAAATTATTGAACCTATTATCCATTTATAATATTACCTTTTATCAGCCAACATGCTATTTATTTGAATCAAATAAATTACTAATAAATTTAGTAACAATGGGAATTAGAAGACGAAAAACAACTGAATTGTGTTTGTACTGTCTGTTGAACAGAGCATTCTGTGAGTACTGAAATACATATTGCAGAGCGTTACTGTGTACAGTATTCTGCAAAACACAAGATGTAACAGGCAATAAGGGTGATTTTATGTTCGCATAATCATCACGCCCGAAGTTACGATGAGCATTGATTAGTTATCTGTACAGGCTACTCACCTCAATAAATTCATGATGGAAATAAATTTATATAGTCGTCTGTTTAAACTTTATCTCTGGTACGCCTTAATTCTCTTCATGGCCACCGACACAAATGGCACACGGGTGTTGGCTTATCATGTGTGCTAAGAGGGTGCAAAAGCGTCTCCTCAGTTTTTTTTTAGTTTTGTTTTTAATTATGTTTTTACGCCAGGTTGAAGTCGAGGTCATTAGAGGCGGAAAGGGACTGGGACAAGGAACGGGACAGATTTCTGCGATGGCCTTTTGAAGGAAGCATCCCGGAATTCCCATAGAGTGATTTGGGGGAAACCATGGAAAACCCAAAACTGGATGGGGATTCGAACTAGCGTCCTCCCAAATGCGAGGCCAGAGCATTAACCTTTCACCCACCACTCTCGGTCGTTTCCTCAGGACAGGGTCAATTTCATGATGTGGTCCTGTTAATTACTTTAAGAATCCAAGATCAGTCAGTGACATGATAATCGTCTATGATGACGTCACTATGCAAAGTGGAAGCAAAGGTAGATATTCCGTCTGCAAACAGAATTGCTCTCAACCGAATACGTGAGAAACCTGGACGGTCCTATGCTTCCCACATCGCAGTTGGTTGTTTTCCC